>QUOG01000099.1:0-24901 GCA_010416905.1 Polistes dorsalis
TATATTCAATAAAAAAGAAATGTATGAATAGGATAAACGACTATGTAAAGAAATGTGAAAAAACACTGCTGCGTATACTTATGTACGCACGCAAGAAGTTATACTTCTTTAGCGTAACAAAACATTTTTTCTCGTAGCCTATTTGCCTTACAACTTTTCACGCTTGTTTTTGATGGATACTATCTTTTAAATATATTTTTATAACGATACTAATAGGCATTATATTTCTCTGCATTAGTTTTAGAAATCTCAACATTCTTCGTTCAATCTTTAGTAAATACGGACGTGTTTATCCACCACTCCCGAAAATATAAGTATTTAAATAATAAATACGTTGAGATACAGTGTAACGTACGTTAGGTTTACTTCGCGGATATAAGGGTTAAACGACTAGTGTCTCAACGAAGTAACACTGCGTAACTCTTGCGGGTAATGCGAGCTCAAGCCTATGGCATAAAGCTTTGACTATGGAAACTAAAAACATCCCACCTCTTCAAATAGATAATAACAGCAGCAGTTATATTATTCAAACAAGAGCTAATACCGAAATAGGTCAATCGTCGATGGAAGCAAAAAAATTTTCTAAACTTGCTTGTACAGAAAAGAGAATAATCAAAATAAATCATTGAAACTTTTGTAGAGAAAGTGAGATGGATACAGACTCAGAAGATTCACAAAACTGGATTCCTGCTAAATCAACCAAGTTACAAAACTCAAGAAAACGCAAGATAAGTTAACAAAAAACAACCATAATAACTACCTCTTATGATCTACTGAATGATTTAAAAGAATCACAAAACACTACAGAAAAAGTAGTAGAAAAAAAAAAGCAGTAAAACCATCACTAATATACATCGACGCGGAAATCATCGACCATATGTTCGAGTTACTTGATAAAACAGCTGGTCGAAATAACTATGTAATAAAAACAATTAAGGACAACCAAGTGAAAGTACAAACTACTACACCAGAAACGTTCAAAAAAATAATAAATGCTAAAAACTAAAAACGCGGGATATCACACGTATAAAGAAAATAACGAGAAGAGCTATAAAATCATGATTTAAAAACTTCATCCCCAGTCAATTATATTTAAAACAACAAACAAATCAGAAAAACTTAGCCAGAAGGTAGGATCAATAAATAATATACCAAAAATTGTTGCCAAACAGCTGCTTCCTTTTTTTTTCAAACTGGGTCTTCAGAATATTAATAAAAACATATACGATAGTAATACCCTGCTTAATACAATAATTAAAGTCGAGCACACTAAAACTAAACAAGAATTACCGTAATGCACACGATGCTAAGTCAATAGAAACACAAAAAAAACTGCATCAGAAATCTAGCCTATGTCAAATGTGTACAAAAACATTTAACAACATTCTGTACACAAAAGAACAAAGTCGGTAAAGTCATATGTGTAAACTGCAACGGTATCCACCCAGCAAATGATAATGGATGTCAGAAAAGAAAACTACTACAATATAAATTGAAAGAAAAAAGTATAGGAAAAAAAAGTATAAGAAAAAGCTATTCTTGACGATGCTAACAAGGAAACTCACAACAATAAAAAAAACGTAAATGCAAACAGGGATAATATACCAATATCTGAACAAACTAAATAAAGAAGAAACAACGACGAAGTAACCAAAAAAGCACATAACAATACAAACGATTAAATACTGAGGAGACATCGGACATTAAAGGACTACTAAAAAAATCAATTAAAAATACCGAAATCATAATCACACTGATAATAGAGCAAAATTCTCTTTTAAAACAACAAAAGGAACAAATTACCACAATGCTACAACTATTAACAAATACGCTAATTAAAAATAAATAATAGATACACAAATAAAAATAGCTGTTTGGAATAACAACGGATTAACACATCGAATTTAATAAACCAAACAACTCATATACACGCACGACATAAACATTCTACTCATACCTGAAATTTATTTTATCCTTCAGGTATAGCGCATGGTGGAACTGCCATAATTATTAAGAATGAGATAAAACATCATCTACACAGTAAAACAGACCACGATTACCTTCAAGCCACCACAATTACCTTAGAAACTCAGGGTAATTCACTAAAATTCTCGGTTAGTTATGCACCGCGAAAATTTCAAATTACAATCGACCAACGGAACAACTTTTTTAAGGAACTAGATAATAAATTTATAGCTGTTGGCGACTTTAACGTCAAGCATTCAAATTGGGGATCAAAAACAACTTCACCACGAGGTAAACTTTTAGACACAATTTTAAACACAAACCTAGACATTCTTGCGACAGGTGAACCAACATACTGGTCCTCAGCTTATAAAAAAACTCCCGACTTAATAGAGTTTGGCGTCCTAAAAGCCCTAAACCTAATTCACTTAATAACCGAATCATCACTTGATCTCAGCTCAGACCATTCACTTATAATATTAACATACTAGAACAAACCTATCATATATAAAAAATCACCAACGCTTTGCAATGAAAGCACAAATTGGATGATCTTTAAAGAAACTTTAGAATCTAAATTAGACTGAAATATTTCGCTCAAGACCTCTTTACAAATACAAAAGCAGTTAATAATTAAACAGATGCTATAGAAGAAGCAGCCTGGGCATCTACATCTAAAAATTTTATGTTCTGAAAAATTCCGTCTTATCCTAGCATTATATTGCCAAAAATAAACATAAAAAGGCAAGTTAAAGTTATGTTGCAGAAAAATAAAACAAGTAGTGATGAAATTCTACTAAACAAAGTAACCAAAGTTGTGTTTGTGTGTGTGTGTTAGGCATAGAATACGGTATCACAACTATGCAGAATTCGAAAGACTCCTGACATCACTTTCACATCACGAAGATACAAATTACTCTCTCTGGAAAACAACAAAAAGATTAAAGTGACCAGTAAAATCAATACCAGCCATACGAAATCTTGACTACTGATGGGCTAAAAGCACAGAAAAGCAAGCGGAAACCTACGCAACAAACCTAGAAAACATTTTCACAGCACACAACTTCAATCTTTATACGTGCACAGACACTAACGTAAATGACGTCAGAAGCAAAATAAAATCTCATGAAAACATTAATAGCACAACAGCTGAAGAAATTAGAATGCTAATATCAGAAATAAAAATAAGAAATGCACCAGGTTACGATCTAATAAATTGCAGAATACTAAAAGAACTGCCACCTAAGGCAATTAGGATGCTCACAATAATATTTAATGCAGTATTACGAGTCCATTACTTTCCAAGTACTTGGAAACTTGCGGAAATTATAATGTTCCCTAAACCTAATAATGATCCGCATAATGTAAATTCTTATAGACTGATATCGCTCTTACCATTACTGCACTAACTGTACAACACTAACTGTACAGTCTTAAAATTTGCAGAAGACACGGCATTGCGTACACTAAACAAACACCTACAACTAGCAATTTAATTGTTAGAAAACCATATCAACTCCCTTGAAAAATGGTTACGTAATAGGAAGATCAAAATAAACTCTACTAAGTCTAAACACATTACGTGTACACTGAGGAAAAACAAAATAAAGAAACTACAATTATATATTACATAAATTCTACAAGTAACAACGGTCAAGTATTTAAGATTACACCTAGATTCCAAACTAACATGGAGAAAGCATATAAAAGTCCTAAATCGAAAAAATTCGTTTAAAAATTAGACAAATTGCTTTGCTAACTTGCTAAAAACTGAAACTTAGAATAAAGTATAAACTAAGAATTTACAAAACAATTATAAAGCCAATCTGGACATATGGATTACCGCTATAGGGTGTAGCAGCGAAAAGCCACATTGCTAAGGTTCAACAATCCATAACCCTACGAACAATCTTAGATGCTTCATGGTACGTCCGCAATGAAGATATAAGGAAAGACTTAAATATTCCCACGATAGAAGAAGAAATAACCAATGCAACCTGTAGATACAAAAAAAGAAATAATACGCACATAAACCAGCTAGCTAACGATGACTTCAACCAATATATCCCTAGAAGGCTCAAAAGTATAAACCTAGAGGACCTAGTAAAAACTAAAACTAAATGAAATAAACGACAATAGTGACGCTATTTTATTTGAAAAACCGTCCACGTACTTTTTTTTCACTTATATAACAATTTACCAAATGTCTACAGACAAATTGTAAAGATGTATGGAGATAATAAAAAAAAAATATTTATCCTCGGAATTTTGTTCCCTATTCTATTATTCAAAAAAAAAAAAAATTTATGTTTATACTTTTGTACACACTTAAGAAGTTATACTTCTTTGAATTATAACAAAAGAAATTAACAAATAATAAAATTTTTCCTCCTTATTAAAATTTTCCTCCTATTATTAAATTTTTAGATAAAAAATATAAGAAATTATGAGTTTAAATTAAGCACACAACAGACAAATTTAAAAAATAAAATACTAGTATAAAAAATATAATTTTTTAATTGAAGCAAAAGCTTTTGTAGCAAATGTTTTATCTCGAATACCAATTGAGTTAAGAGTCAGAAACATTCAAGACCTTATTTCTTTATTAGTACCTACATATCCTTTGAGTAACAATAAATTATCTCTCGGAAGAAAATTCAGAGTGCTTATACTTACCTTATGGCCTCTCAGTGAGATTTTTCGACTAATTTCTTGCTGTTAATTTCATTTCGCTTTGCTCGCGCATCGTAAGGATTCAATCTCATTATTTTTTCCCAAATTGCGCCAAAAGAAGTATTACTTCAAAAATAATAGACATGTAATCATCTATTCAAAGGACTTTCATTTATTAATTTTAAAAAATATTAAACAATATTGTCAAATTTTGGCCACATTTTGTGAATTTGGGATTACTGTTCGCTGTCTATATTGATGGTTTTCTTCGAAAGAGCATTGCAGTCGAAGTGTTATTAGGTAACGAAAACGACTCGCTATGCGCTCTTGAATTGAAATTAATTATATACGCTATGTTAAAATAAACGAGAACACTCACGATTAAAATGTAGTTTCCGGTTTTATTGTATGTATATTAAAAGTATGACTTCTGTTCATCGTATACGTGTGGGATTATATATATATAAATTCAGAGACCACCTAACTCAGATACGGCAGTCGAAATTTAACCGCAGTTGAATTCAGTTACTAAGAATAAGACTAACAGATTTTTTTATCTATAGTACGTTTATGATTCTTTGTTTCTTATAATCGTTTTAAATCATTTACTAACCTACTTAGTTCTTCATAAGATTCCAAGTAAGTAAAAGTTTTGTTTTTAATAGTTTAAAGTCGGAAAACTTATTATATTGAAGTATACTTTTTGTAGTTAAAGTTTTAAAGATAAATAGGTAAGTTTTCTACTTTTTAATATTTTTATCTTTCCCAACTGTAATAGTCAAAAATTGCCAAATTTTTTGTAAATAAAATTAAAAGCAAGTGGAATTAAGTTCACAGATTTGACTTACTTTTTAAATAACATTAATTCGGCTCGCTAGCAAATAATTATATAGCTTTTTTTTAAAGAGATATTTTATAAGTCATTGAGTATGAAAGTTACCTTAATAATTGGTAATATTCCATACATGTTTCTTTTTACACGTTATTTTTATAAATTTTAAATTCTAAATATAAGTATTTTTTAAGAATAAATATACTTATCTTATATATGTTTGTCATTATAATAGATTATTTTTAAATTCTTTAAAACGAAATTTTCCAATTATCTAAAAACGAACAGCTTATGACCTTAATCATCATCAAATGCATATATTTCGATAAATTAAAAATTCCTACTTATCTTTAAAATTTGCTTGGCATTGTTTATTTTATTAATAGAAATTTTCTATTAATATTCTACATAATTTTTTTTTAATTAAAAAAGAATTCAGAAAATGGAGTCATTAAGCGGTCAAACGTATCAAGAGGAATTGTTTTCTATAGTAGAAGAGCCGAATTATTATAATCAACGAGGTGAATTAGCTACATTTTATTCTGGAAAGAAAATTTTCATAACAGGAGGTTTAGGATTTTTAGGAAGGCTTTTAATGGAAAAACTTTTGAGGTAAAAATGTTTCATACATTTTTTCGTTCTCGATTAAACTTATACATTCCTTACAAGATTTTAATCATAAATTTTAAATAAATTTTTATACAATGTACAATAGGGTAGTCCTTATTTAAAGTATTTTTGAATCTCTATGCTCCCAGAGGTTTATATGGTTTTAAATAAATAAAAAGAATAGTCTTTGAACTTAAAATCTATAACCTAATATTAACATTTGCCGCACAGCAATGTAAGCTTCCTATCAAAATAGCATGGAGTTTTTGTCATTGAATGAACAGTTATTTTCTTGGTCAAAATAATTGTTAAAAAAATTAGAAATTCTGCAGAGTCTATCTACAAACAATAGCTACCCAAAAAAAATTTAACAGATTTCTAGTTATTATAATTTTATATGTATAGAGTTTTTTGTTATTATTTTTTATTTTTATTAGAACATTATATGCTTCTCTTCAAAATTAATTAAAAGGTATAAATAATTATATAAAACTGTACATATTTACTTGAAAATTTAGTTTGACTAAGTAGAATAAAAAATAGAATTGAAGTTTTTTAAAACAGAGATAGCGAATCTATTCGGATACGTTGTTTAAATTCAGATAATCATCGCTTGCTGCGTTATATTCGTTGGCCAGTAATTAAGTTCGGATACATAAGGAAAATACTATTTCTTATTAAATATATTAAAAATTTTAAATTCTACAATATAAGTATATTTTAAGAATAAATATAATCATCTTATATATGTTTACCATTAAAATAGATTATTTTTAAATTCATTAAAACGAAATTTTCCATTTATCTAAAAACGAACTACTTATGACTTCAATCATCATCAAATTCATATATTTTGATAAATTATAAATTCCTACTTATCTTTAAAATTTGCTTGGCATTGATTATTTTATTAATAGAAATTTTCTATTTTATTCTATGTAATACTTTTTTTTTTTTAATTAAAACAGAATTCAAATATTATAAAATAAAATTCAAAGTTATAAATTAAAATTCAATATTAAAAAAAAAATTTTAAGTTAAGCAAATTCGACACTTAATTCAATTCAGGGGTCTGCGTGGTTCAGTGCACGATCCGCGGGTCATAAGTTTTCGATCCTGGTCAAAAGTCAATTACATGTATATATACGTGTAACGAGTTACGATAATAAATCAATCAATAAAATATCGATAATAAATCGATACGATTGTAAATATACAGTAACGAATATATATTCCTTTATTGTTTATCATCAATCGCTTATTGTCATTTTTTTTCTGTTGTGAGTCTTTCTCCTTAACCATCATTTCTTTAGAATTCCAATTTTAAACCATCGTTGATAACAATTGATAGTATAATAGCTCTGTTTTCAGTCACGTACCCATAAGCACGCACTCACGCACGCACATATACAAGCACACTCTTATACACTAATGCTCATACTATCGCAAAACAATAAAAGATAAGAAAACATTTTGCTTAGCTTTACTTGTAAGGACATCGTCTTTAGCTATTCTAGAAATATCTATATATGCCATTCCAACAGTAAATATTCTATGTTATCTTAATTTTAATTAATCTGTATTTACATATACATTCACATGAGACTTAAAAAACTTCTTCCTGTTTACTCTTAAATTTTTCTATTACAATGTTAGAGTTACAGCTAGTTAAAATAAATCCCCAATAAACTAATGTTTAGATGACACAATATACTCACATCTTTTATTTGTATACGTTTTAGAAAATAATCTTCATCCTCTTTAGCTAATTTATTCAAACGTTTAATAAAAAAGTCCTTTTGCATTCTCCTACTTATTTATTTTGGTTCACGATAATTATTCTTTCTTTTCTCTTTGCTCTATTTTTCTCTTTCCTTCTATATGTAAATTTATAAAATGATATTTTATTTTAATAAGAATCTATTTTTCGCCAAAAATTATAATTATAAATGCATTGATATTAGTAGATGTTGCCCAGAAATAACAACGATTTATTTGCTGATAAGAGCGAAAAAACAGAAGGATTCGCAGACTCGATTCAAAGAGTATTTTAATGATGTTGTAAGTAAAGTTACGTAATTTGTATTAATTATTATGACAATAAAAAATATCACTAATATTACCGTATATTAAACTAAGTTTAGAAGAAAAGTTGGATGGGTTAAAAAAAAAAGAAAGATCCGAATAATAATAAAAAAATCATTAGGTTCCCTTTTAGTAAATAACTGTCAAATAAAATAAATAAATGTGTTAAAAATACTAATATCAAACTAGCTTTTTATAACATAGTTAAAGAAAATTCTATTTACACAAAATTAAATGACAAGGTTGATAAACTAGATCAATTGAACTTATTGTAAAAAATACCATGTAAATATGATAGATGTTATATAAGACAAACAAAACAGAAACTCAAAAAAAGATTAGACAAGCATAGGAATGACTGTGAACCTACTAATGCACAAAAAATAATACCAACTCGTTAGCTGAACATCATTTTAAAACAGGATACAAATTTAAGTTTGACAAAGCAACTATTCTAGATATATAAGACAATTGGTACAAAAGAAATATAAGTTAAATGTACAACATAAAAAATAATACAATAAATTACAGAACTGACACAAATAATTTAAACAGCATTTACAATGGGATTTTAAAATTAATTTATTATAATAAGACATAGCAATGGAAGGCACCATAATATTGAGGATACCTAGACTATTAAACAAAAGTCTAGATTGAATCAGTATTGTTGGATTATGTGTTTAAACGTAACTGTTTTTGGATAACAATTTGTAAATGTTCAGTATTGTTAGTTTATGAGAATGTATGTCTTAGAAATATATAAAGACTGTTGAACAAAAACGATGGAAGTAATATTAAATACCTTTCCTTATAATTTTTAATTTTATATAATATGTATATTTCAAGATAAGTCATAATAAAATTTCAGTTGCTAATGAAGTTACAATAAAAAGGACGAAACGATCAACAATATCGAATTAAACGTTCAAAAAGATTTTTTTATCCGTCCAACTTTCCTACGACACTTAGTTATATAATTTTATTTTCTGGACATAATAAAAACTAATTACCGTATATATTTAAATTTTCAGATTTTTGATAGATTGAAGAGAGAACAAAAAGATGTCGAAAAAAAAATTATTCTGATAGAAGGTGACACGAGTCAATTGAATTTAGGATTGTCAGAGAGAGACCGCGAACGCATTAAAAATACCGATTTTATTTTCCACAGTGCAGCATCCGTGCGTTTTAATGATAATATTCGTTTTATAGTTAATACGAATATTAGAGGAACAAGGGATCTTCTCTTGCTTGCACAGGAGATGACAAGTTTGAAGGTACTGTTTTCTAATTAAACCATCTATATAAAATTACGTTCGTTTAAGCGTTATTCCCTAAGTGATCCTTTTACTTAGACATTGAAATTACTTAAATAATAAATTGGTCTAATATATCAATAAATTTTTTCTTTAGGCCTTTGTTTATATATCAACGGCATATTCGCAGTGTGTATATAGTAAAATCGAAGAAAAATTCTATATGCCACCTATAAAGACAGAAGACATAATTAAATTGACAGAGATTTTGAGCGAAGATCAATTAGATTTAATTACGCCAAAGTAATAAAACAAGAAGACTATTGCTTTTTTTTTTAGCTCTTAGTTGATTAGCAAATTCGTTAATTTTACAGGCTGCTTGGTAATTGGCCAAACACCTACGCATATTCAAAGGCAATCTGTGAAGATACTATACGGCAATATTCTAATGGAATTCCTACTTGCATCGTTCGGCCATCCATTGTTGTCTCAACGGAAAAGGAACCAATCGCCGGTTGGATAAACAATATGAATGGACTAACAGGTGTTGTTTTTGGTAGTATTACTGGTGTTCTTCACACGTTATATTGTAATGAAAACTTTATTTGCGATATAATTCCTGCCGACTATGTTGTCAACAACATTATTGCTGCCGCATGGGACATTGCACAAGAACGGTCATTTTTTACTTCTTTTTTGAATAATCTCTAAAATGAATTTAAAATTTCAACTTTTGAAATAACGTTTACAAATAATAAGAAAAAGCTATTATTGTAGGTCCATACCACAGATTATTAATCTCTCCAACAGTAACAATAAATATTTGCCCGTTAACGAAGAGATTCCAATTTATAATGTTGTTTCTTCAGTTCAAAAACCAATTACTTGGGGTATTATAGAAAATTATTTGCAAGATCATGGGTTAAATTATCCATCGAAAAAAGTGTTATGGTATTACACCCTATGGTTTAACCATAACTATTCTTTCCATATTCTTTTGACAATTTTTTTGCACTGGATACCAGCAATTATAATGGACTCGTTAGCTTATCTTAGTGGAAGAAAGCCAAGGTAATATCTGATATTATTTAAGATTAACAAGAAACTTATTATTCTTCGATAAAAAAGAGCATTAATAAATTTATTGTACATTTGTTCAGATTGCTTAAAATCTACAGGAATATAGAAAAGTTTAAATATGTAATAAATTTCTTTACATTTAACGAATGGGAATTTACGAACGATAAAGTTTTGAAATTATGGGACAAGTTATCTGTAGTCGATAAACATAACTTCTTTTTTAATGTTTCTGATATTGATTGGGATTGTTTTTCTGATACTTACATGAAAGGACTTCGAGTATTTTTACTTAAAGACCCAATGGAGACGGTTGAAGAATCAAAACCATTTTATAGAAGGTAACTTTTTGAAAATCTGTTGTTTATAACAAATATTATTTATCCCTATTTAATATTTAATCATTTCTCTTATTATTTACAGATTAAAAATAGCTCATAATACGATGAAATGGTTGCTTTGTGCCTTGATTCTTTGGATCTTTTATTCGTTATTAAATACACTTTTTTCTTCAATATTTTCTCTCTAACAATCTGTGAAAAACAAAAATAAAGAGATCCTTTCATAATTCATTCTTTTAGGTGGAATAAGGTAATTTTTTGTTCATAGCATTAGTAGTTTTCCATATACCTTAAACATTTTTTTGCAATCAGATGTGTTAACTCTTTATACGTACGAAAAGATATCTCCAATTTAAATATTATAGCAAGTATCTAAACATTTTAATTACAGTTAAATATTTATAACGGCTGATTTATTAAATTAAACTAAAAATATTGATAGTGAATTAGCAATCAAATATGACAAATAAATGATGTTAGACAAATCAAAATATTTTAATCAACTTTGTATATAAATTTGTGTACTAATAGTACTAATATATTTAATTTTAATATATTATATAATAGAAATTTACAATGCCTATAACGTAGAAGAGGGTAAAAATTATCGAAATCTAGCTAAAAAAAAAGCTAAAAGATTCAGAGCCTACAGTGCAAAGGAGACAAAGTTTTGACATGTTTTTCGAAAGGTTAAAATATGTTCATACTTACAAGGAATAAAGGAAGTAATACTTATATACAATTAAAATGTACTTTGTCTACTACGAATAGGACGACTGAAAACTTTTGCATATTTTTCCTAGTAAATAGCGCAACATGTTTATCCGGTTAATAATATTTAAATTAGTAATAAACGTCAGTAAGAAGTGATGAAAGATTTTATAAACTTATTTTTTATTTATTCAATGCGAAAAAACGATCTTAACCATCGACATATTTAGACTTCTATTAAAAATTGAAAAAAAAAAACGATAAAACTTTGTTTCGAGCGTTATGATTAAATTCCTTTTTATAGTATATATAGTTATAGGTAATCTATTGATACATTATGTATTTATTATTTTATCGTCTTTTATATTAGTCTAAATGTATATTAGCATGCGGGATAATTGGAGTAATTTGAGATGTTATCTCGGAGGTTATTGAAGTTATATTTTGTTTTGTTACGTTAAAGAAGTATAACTTCTGACGTGCGTACATAAGAACACACATGTGCTTTTGTTGATGTTACAACAGAAATAAAAACTTTCACAAATATGCCATTTCTATTACCAGAGATAGTGTCTGATTCAGACCGTCCGAGATTCTGTCCCATGTCAGGAGAAGCCTAATGAAACCGGTCCAAGTACAGGCTATTTGTCGACTAATAAGCCTCCTATTTATCATTACAACATACTACAGGCGAGAGTGGTAATATACTTCTGAGCTTACTTGAAATCTACATCGCAGTGCTTTATTTGAAAGTAGGATGAGGATGAAGATGCGAGAAAAACCCCGCTTCGTTGTCCAGCGTGTGCAATAGATAGAAAGGTAAAAAATTTAAACTAAGCATAGAAAAAAAAACTAATAATTTAGAAAACAATAATAAAACCAATTAGGACCTATACAATTCCGCTATAGGGTATAGCAGCGAGAAGTCACATTGCTAAGCTCGAGACTAATCAATCCATAAACCCCCTACGCACGATTGTGAATGATCCATGGTACGTCCGTAACGAAGAGATAAGGAAGTTATATATTCCTTCGATATAGGAAGAAATAAACAAGAAAACTTGCAAATATAAAAGAAAAATTGATACGCACATAAACCTGCTAGACAACGATAACTAAAACAAATATGGGTCATTTCACCAAATAAGTACATTTTTACGGGGCGACCCTAGCGGATTATGTTTAAAATTTGTAGAGGTGTTCTCTATAATAAGAAAAAAATTTCCTACAAGTTTAAGCCCTTAATATGCAGCGGTTCTGGAGTTATGATTTTTTTAAATTTTGAAAAAAAATTTTTTTTAACTTTTTTATTAATTTTTCTGATGAGGAATACTTGTTTATTAATGTCGGTGTTTGTAGAATATAAGACTGTAAGCGATTCGATATTAGGGTCGTGAGTTCGGTTATTTCGACGCATGAATGAGTGAGATAGGGAAGGATAGATAAATCAATTAACACAATTTTACGCGGTATGAAACACTTGCCTCGGCATAAAAACTCTCACGAAGTTGAGAGAAAAGCCGGGGCAAGCTATGACTTTATTTAAACATATAAAACATTAAATACTACCCTCTTATTTCATGTAGACTAAAGAACACTCTTACCTTTGGCTCAGCTGTAAATATGCAAATTATCGTCGCCTACTTATATGCGTATCGGGTCTTCATAACGCGTTTATCTCGCTACCAATACCTTCCACTGGGTAGCCTTTTCCTCCCCCAAATATATCCTTGGCAGGTCGACTGGTAAACACTGTAAATAGGCATCGTGACTGCCGGTGACGAGCGTAGTTGTGCCTTTGCACAACTTCTTCGAAGCGACTTAAGACGGAGCAATCGGGTGCTTGCCCGATTCCATCGAACTTGATAACGAGCGCGGTTAAGTCTAAGCAAACCCCTTCTACTTGGCCAAGTGCGCGGTTGTGTATACGTACAACCCCCTCTAATCTAGTAACAAGCTCGGTTGCGGCTATGCCCAACCCTTTCAACTTACCAGTCGACCAACCAAACGAATAGTTAGTCAACTTACCAAACGAATAGTCCTTTTTGAAATCCAAAAACGGTCTGTCGCTTGCGCTCCCGAGCCAGGGCCTACGCACCCATCTCCCCTCTCCCGAGTACCTCAAGACCCACGCGCACGTACCTTTCCGGCTAAAGGCGGCCCCACATGCATGTCTAATGCTCCTGAGCGCCCTCAGGACTCCGCTAAAGCACTCGTGACCTATCCTAATTGGGCTGTAATACCGACCAATCTAAGGTCGCGACGCCACCGCTACCTAACCGATCTCGCGCACAATACAAACGGTCCAGTATCTTAATTTCACCGAACAGTCGGATTATCCAATTAAACTGAAATACGCAATATCGTTGAAAAAGGTATTTATTTAACATAACTGAGAAATTACATAATATTTCAACTCAACACGTGGCTACCTCCTGTACCGCGCCGCGCTAACCTGGTTTATTATACCATCTGCCAACTTACTCAAAACTAAGTGGTTTGGTACCACTGTGTCGGAGACACCTGAGATACCAAGATAGGCAACTCGCTTTATTTTTCCAACACTCCCCCTTATCTAGGTGTCGTAGATTCCCTCAACATAAACTTAATAGTTTCACACAGGTATTATGCTTGTTACTCGCTAAGGCTTTGGTTAATATATCGGCGGTCATCTTCTCCGTACTTAAATAGTTCACAATAATATCACCCCGCTCTTGCGCTTCGCGTGAAAAATGATACCTTATATCTATATGTTTGCTACGGCCATGGTAAACGCTATTCTTACATAGTTCTATGGCACTTTGGTTATCACAATAAACTTTGGTTGGTTGCTTTAACAAATCATAGGCCTTCATATGTATTAATAAGTTTCTAACGTATATAATCTCTTTTGTAACTTCTGAAAGGCTCATATATTCAGCTTCCATAGTGGAAAGGGCAACTAACTTCTGCTTCTTACTGTTCCAGCTAACTGGACCCCCTGCAATGTGTACACTGTACCCTGAACACGATCGTCTATCACTAGTATCTCCTGCCCAATCTGCGTTTACATACCCTAATAAACTGGTTTCGTCTTTGGTATAAGTTATCCCATAGTCTGCAGTTCCCTTTAAATATCGTAAAACTCTTTTCGCCATTTTCCAATGGATTGTTTTCAGATTTAAGCAGAAACGACTTAATAAACTAGCTGCGAACGCTATGTCAGGTCTAGTGGCATTTGCGAGATAAATCAAGCAACCCACTAATTCTCTATATGGTTCATCAATTCTGTTTTCATCTTCATTTCTTACTTATAACATCAAATCATTTATATTTATGCTCGTCTCTAATGGTGTACTAACTGGATTACATTCCGTTAGACCAAATTTCTCCAAAACATCTTGGATGTATTTCCTCTGCGTTATTTTAATCTTTCCAAAATCTTCATCCCTGTCTACGTGTATTCCTAAAATGTCCTTAACTTTTCCTAGATCTTTCATTTTAAACTTTTGTTTCAGCAAACTTTTGATTTCACCTACGCGTAATAAGTCTGCTGACGCTACTAATAATTCGTCGACATAGATGACTATTATCGTATCATTATTTTCTCAAGAATCAACGTAAACGCAAGGATTCACTGCTGTGTTACTAAAACCTAACTGAATCAAATAATTGTTTAATTTACGGTACCATTCACGCCCTGCTTGTTTTAATCCATACAATGGTTTCATTAGTTTACAGACTTTGTCATACTTGCCTGGTATTACAAAGTTCTCGGTTTGTTCCATATATATATCATCTGTAAGATCCCCCTGGACGTAAGCAGTAACAACATCTAATTGATGTACGTACATATTTTTTATTACACTGATCCCTAATAGGCTACGTATGGTTTCAAGTCTAGCTACAGGTGCGAATACTTCGTCAAAATCTATTCCTTCGCATTGTTGATCTCCCCTCGCAACTAACATTGCTTTAAATCTATCAATAGAACCGTCTTCATTTTTCTTTATTTTAAATACCCATTTACATTTCAATTCCTTTTTTGTTTTTCGGTCTATTCACTAGTGTCCACTTGTTATTTTCTATTAAAGCGTTGTATTCCGATCTCATTGCCACTAGTCATCGTTCATCTTCTGAGCTGTTCAAGGCTTCTCTAACGGTTTGTGGTTCTTCTGAAATAGGTCTCGTCTGATAAAGCTTGCGTGGCCTTCCATGTTTTCCAATCCTCTCAATTCTTGGACGTCCCGGCGCTCGATAAAGATGAGGAGTTTCAATTTGATCTATGCTCGTTCCTTGAATATTTTTAGCTTCCTCTTCGTCACCTGATGACGTCTTCACAACGATTTCATTTTCTTCAACAGCTATTGGCTCCAAAGGTATTTCGAATAGTTGTGGTTCGTCTCCACATATGCTCACATTTTGGTATTCGATGAATCGAACGTCTCTACACTTGATGACTGTTCGAGTTCCTCGTTCCCATAGGCGATATTCTTTCGCCTCATCCGAATATCCTACCAATACGTATTCTTCGCCTTTGGCCTCGAACTTATTTCGACGTTTTCCTTTTTCTAGAGCTATTACTCTACTTCCAAATTTTCTCATAAATCCCACATATGGTTTCTCACCTGACCAATCTTCGTGTGGTGTGACTTCTTCATTTGCCCTTGTAGGACATCTGTTCCTGATATATGCTCCTGTCGAAATCGCTTCAGCCAAGAAGGAAAAAGGTAACTGTGCTTGCATGAGCATACACCGTGCCATTTCAACGAGCGTACGATTTGCTCTTTTTGACACTCCATTTTGTTGAGGTGTTTATTGCACAGTGAGCTCTCTTCCTATACCTTGTGCTCTTAAATAATCATTGAATTCTTTCGAGCAATATTCCTTTCCATTGTCAGTTCTCAATTTTTTTATTTTATGACCTGTTTGATTTTCCACGTAGGCTTTGTATGCCTTGAATGCATCCAACACATCTGAGCGCTTGTTTAATGTCTTAATTTGGATGTAACGAGTCTTATCAATAAACGTTACAAAGTACTTCGCTCCCCCTAAAGATGTTGTGTTTAATGGGCCACAAATATCACTATGCACCAACCCTAGTACATTTTTCTCTCTTCGGGTTGATGTCTTGATAGGCAGTTGATGAATTTTGCCCTTTTAGCAAACCTCGCACACTGGATTTGAACTATCCAAGTAATCATTCATACCTACCACTAATTGTTTATTTTTCATCTTACGCATACCATTGAAGTTTAGATGCCCGAGTCTCTGGTGCCATTTAATTAATCCGCTGCAATTTTCTTTTTGTATCATAGCGCTGTGTTTATCAGCTTCTTCGACTACGTACAAGCCATTTTCTTCCTTCGCAGTCATAGCTACAGATCCATTCTTACGTCTTATTTTTGCACCGTCATTGTAGAACGTCACCGTATACCCATTCTTGGTAATTTGAGATACTGATAGGAGATTGCTTTTGAAACTCGTGGCTAACATTACGTCCTTTAATTTTACTGGATTTTCTTCTTTCCCTATATTTACTTTAATTTCAATCGTTCCTCTTCCAGTAGAGTTCACGCTTTCTTCGGTGGCTGTATAAATCTTCGTGCGGTGCTCATCCAGGTTCACAAATTTATCTTTCTCGTTGCTTACATGTGTAGTTGCACCACTATCTAGATACCAAACGTTTGGTTTTCTAGAATCATTCTTAAGCACAGCTGCCGCCAAGGCATCATTTTGTTTTTGACTTGTGTTTGCATTCTTGTATCGACAATCACTGGCCCGATGCCCATATTTCTTGCATATGTAGCAATTACCACTGAATCTAAACCTTCTTTCCTTATTCTTCACGCTCTCACCTTGTTTGTGTTTTGTGTAATTATTTTGTTTATTCTTAGTCACTAAAGCATTATCATAGCTTGTTTCTTCAGATACTGTGTAAACTTCCCCTCTCCGTGCTTCTTCTTCAATGAGCTTAACTTTCAAACTCTCTAGATCGGGTAATTCATCTCGTGACTCTATAGCGATAGTGAAGTTTTCGTATTCAGCTAGCATTGAACTTAATAACATTATCGACACAAGTTCATCTGGAATAGAAATTCCCACTTCTTCTAATTGCTCAACCTTACACTGAAATTCATTTACATATTGCGACATAGTTTGATCAGTGCCTTTTTTCATTCTGTATAATTGTTTATACAAAGCAGCTCTTCGCACGGGACCTCTGGATTCATGAAATTTCTTTAAATTTTCCCATGCCTCATTAGATATCGCAGCTCTCTTTATATGATTAAGTTGGGTTTCTTCAACACTTAGCAATATTGCGGCTAGCGCTTTCTCATCCTTTTTTGTCCATTCAGTTGCATTCTCCCTGGTTTTCGGTTCATTTCCACTCACGTAATGCCATAGTTCATTATATATTATTAAGCTTATCAATTGAATTTTCCAGGATTCGTAATTTTTCTCACCAAGCTTTTGTACTTGATTAAGATTTAATGTAGCCATTTTCACTTTTCTCGGCACTCGTCTTTCCACGCACTTATTTTTACTTTTTACTTGTTATTTCTACTGCACGTAGTAAGATAACCTCAAATTTTATTTTAGCCGCGTTATGCTAATCAAATTCTTTTTCCTTTACCAAAATGATACTGGGCCCATAACCTGTCAGGTTATCCAATTAAACTGAAATACGCAGTATCGTTAAAAAAGGTATTTATTTAACATAACTGAGAAATTACATAATATTGCAACTCAACACGTGGCTACATCCTGTACCGTTCCGCGCTAACCTGGTTTATTATACCATCTGCTAACTTACTCAAAACTAAGTGGTTTGGTACCACTGTATCAGATACGCCTGAGATACCAAGATAGGCAACTCGCTTTATTTTTTCAACAAATAAAATCCACGGAAAATCGTATCTAGTGGAAAAAATTCTCAGCTTTTGAATGAAAATATCCATTTTATCATAAACACATCAGAAGACCCTTTAAAATCCAATTAAAGTGGAAAAATTGATTTTTTTCGATGTGCGGCGCAAGGTACTTCGAATTTGACTTTTTTTTTCCAAACGATCAGAGTTTTTTACACAAAATATATGGTTTTCACGATGTGCATATTTTTTGTTCAATCACAGTTAAATTAAACGTTAAATCCGCTAAGTGTTATACGATTATGCGGGATAGTAAAATAATTTTCTGGTAAATATTTAAAAATTTCAAACTGCTCGCTAAAAAATTGAGCTTATACGATGCAGATGGCGCTCACAACTCTCTCTATTTATTTTCTTCTTGTGAATATTTGTTGACTAATGTATTTCTATGGTTGCTTGAGAGCTTGAAGTTAACACAAGCATAATTGCTTAAGTTTATAATTATCATTGGACTTCTTTGATTTTTGATAACAATGAGTAAGCGTATAGGACTTAAAAGCAATTTAAAAACAAAAAAGCATTTAGTAATTTATGTTATCATTATGCTGACTTTAGAATAATCGTTCAGTGACATTTTTTTGCGACTGCCCATGGCAAAGGACCATGCGACGGGCTTGCAGGTTCAGTAAAACGACATGCTGCTAGAGATTCATTACAAATGGAAAATAAAAAACAGAGGGGAGCAAAGTCCCACCACTACGTCGACTTTTACACTCGAGAAGAAACTGATATTTCTCTCTTTCTATTTATTTAGGCGATAACGAGTATTTTTGGCTTGGCCATCGATTGTTGAACGCTCTTTATACGAGTGCGAGTGAGACAATAAACTGATATTTCTCTTTCTATTTTTTCATTCGGTAGCCAGAATTTTACATCTTGGCCATCGAGTGTTGAGCGTTCTGTATATCTATATATATCGGCGAATAAGCGCGGCACTTTTAAATCGAATCTTGATGATATGGCACGCCGTTTCTTTATTTATTGTCAAAAATAATGAACCTTGAGTAAGAAAAAAAATTAATAATTTATTTTAACAGGAACTATTATTATTAAGTGGAGAGTAAAAATAATGAATTAATTTTGTGTCTCGCCATAAAATAATTAGAATAATTAATTGATATTAATTTTTTGCCTCACAAAAATTTATTTGTATATCAAATTAAATACGTATTCTCTTTAAGACGAAATTTAAAATTTAAATATTTTTACTATTAAATTATGTATTTTATAAAATTTTAAATTACTGACTTTTTGTCTCGTAAAAATTTATTAGTGTATCAAATTAAATACATATTTGAAAAAGAAGAATTTTATATTCACACATAAAATTAATTCAAGATATATTTATGAAAGGATATTCTAAAAACGTGGAATTTATTTTTTGTCTATACATAATTTTAATTCATTTTTATTATGTTATAAGAAAACAGTAATGCATTCTGATTCAACTTCGAAGTATTAAGAATTGTACGAAATAAATTGAGCTATTATCAAGTGGTGCGTTAGCGTAAGTAGTAACGTCTTCGCTTCTCGCGCCGGTTATTAACGTTCGATTCTTCGTGGGAGTATTATTTTTTTCATAAGTTTTTCTATCCTTCTTAGGTTATATAAATTATTTTTACATTTCCTAATTTCTAATTGTTAGAAAGGAATGTTGCCTGGAGAGGTGCAAAAATAGATCACTGCGAAGAACAATATCAATAGATATACGATTTATTAATAACACACAAGAATAGAGTATTATAAAATGATGTGCGTCGGGTCAAATAGCGGCGAGGAATGAATGCGTGCAACGTGCATGCAAAGAGCGATAAGAGCTTATCGGTAGAAGAACGCTAGAAGGCAGCACTTTACGACCGGTACGATTTGAATCGTTACGCGGCGCGATTTATGAACTTCAACTATGATCGCTAACACTAATTGTATATAGAAAAAAAATTAAAATTATTACAAGAAAATTAAAAGCAATACATTTTTTTACATCCTGCACAAATAAAGGAAGATTTATTACTTAAATTACAAATTCATCCTATAAATATCATCCTAAAAAATGTATCGATTCAACACGTTAATAATTAATTTTTGGTATTTATTGGATATTATTTAAATTATAATTAGTAATTTTATTACTTGCGTAATAATGTTGATTTCTTAATAAAATTTATATCGTTAGTGCAAAATTTGAAAAAAATCTGAGGTGGGACTTACTGACCGTCTTCTTGTTAGGGAAAGAGAAACTTATAAAAAAAATAATTCCCCCACGAAGAATTGAACGTTAATAACCGATGCGAGAGGCGAAGACGTTACTACTTACGCTAACACAACACTTGATAATTGTTCGATTTTTCTAATACATTTTTATGGAAATAAAAATTCATTACTTCTTTCTTATAACCTAATAAAAATGGAATAAAATTATGTATAGACAAAAAATAAATTCCAAGTTTTTAGAATATCCTTTACTGTATATCTTGAATTAATCTTATGTGCAGAAATAAAATTCTTCTTTTTTAAATATGTATTCAATTTGAAATATAAATAAATTTTTGTGAGGCAAAAAATTAATATTAATTAATTATTCTAATTAATTTTATGGCGAGACACAAAATTAACATTTTTTAAACATTTTTTATGTATTTTTCAATTCTCCACAACTTTTGTTTGAAACTTTTTTCGATTAAATGCCTATATTCTAGGATAAGGCTATATATTACCCTTTTTTACCCTTTTTCCTCGAGATGCTGCTTGCTAATTTTAATAAAATTAGCACTATTCGATTCAGCGTCGTCAACTTACCCTTAGATTAAATTTTTAAGCTGTCAGCTAAAAAAGTCAATGTTTGGCCCTCGTTGACTGGCCTATTAGCAGTACTATAAGTTATTTCTGTGAATTTTAAATTGTATAAATTTGTACCGGTAATCATAGGCTGAGCCGATGACTCAGAAGTCACTAGTAAATTTGAAGTCGATGGGGTACATAAAGTTCCATTCGCAGACAATTGGTTTTCTTGAAGAAGTAAATGTAAAATAAATGTCAAATAAAATAAATGTAAATAACTTGAAATAACTTCGAAACATAAAGACCAAACAAAAAAAATAAATAATTAACAATATTATTAGTTATTGCTGAGACATTTAAATTACTTAAATTTGTACCGGCAATCACAGGCTTAGCAGATATTTCGAAAAATAAATTAGAAGTTGACGGAGTACATAAAATTTCATTCGCAGGCAATTCATATCCTTTTTAAATCATTTTTCTTCTCAGCTAATAAACCCTACAATGATTTGCATTAGCGTGTATTATGTTTTCCTTATTTTCTTCATTGTTATCCTTATTTTCCTCATTATTTTCTTTATTTTCCTCCTTGTTTTCCTTACTTTCCTTATTCCTTTTCCTACGAAGACAATAATCTCTATATTTCTCTGCATTAGTTTTAGGCATATTAAAAACTTAAACAGAAATTTAAATGTATACTAATCGTCGTCAATAAGAAAGCTGAAAGAGATTGTAGTCTAATAATGACTTCTAAATTAAAATAATTAGAATAATTAAAATAAAATAAATCAATTTTTAATAATTAATAATAAATAATTAAATTTAAACTATAGATAAATTTGAACGCTTAACCTTAATTTTCGTATTGTTTCTAAGGAGAATAGTTGAAGATCTACGTCCGATCGGCAGTATTATTTTATTAATTTAATTCGCAACGTATCCATCAACTTTCTGTACGATGTTCTGGCCAATCTTTAGTGAATCTGAAATATGAAGCTAAACAACATTTACTTCTCCATCTTCATTGTATTCAATATGAAATAACTACAATTTTCCCGAATGCTAATATATACTCTACATTTGTAAATAAAATAAAATATAACTTGAATAAAAACTTTAATAAAATAAAGATAATAAATACAATTTAAATAAAATACAATTATTAACAAAATTAATAAAATAAAACAACAAATAAGAAAAAGAAAAACTCTTGGTTAAGTCAATACAAAGTATAATACTATATTGGCTCGTCAGACAAAAAGCCTTGTAGCTTAAAAGCTCTGGTTGATAAATTAAACATAATAAGGAATTGCGGTTTTAACAAAAAATTAAACACGAATCTCACCTCTTACTCGCTTCGTTTGTATACGGATTCAACAAAAAGGTTCACCTCGTTTATGGAAGTATAAGGAATACTTATACTTTTCTTATTTCGTTCTAGCTTAAATCGCTTTGTTCGTCACTTTCTTTGTAAATTCTTCGTTGCTCATCTAAGACGTATCGTCGTAGGCGTACAGTGAAAGAATAGGACGAGTGCTTTGTTTAATAGGTCCAGCAGGGCGTGCTTAGCAACGGTTTAAAGAGTGGGGAGGGACGATAACAAAATCTCGTTATTTTCAATATTTTCGAAATGATTGAGCCGCGTATTTCGAATATACGTTAAGAATCTATAATCTTTATAAATAGTACATAAATCGTTATTACGTTGTGCGCCTCACGAATTCTGAAGGAAATCCTCGTCAGGCTACGCTCGTTATTTAGTATTGAAAAAGAAGTATAACTTCAAAACAATCATAATAAATTCATATTGCACAATACGTTTCCATTCTTTTATGCTACACTCTCCATATATTTATAATTAATTATAGATCACCTATCATAATGCTTACATATTATTACTATTATTATAATTATTAATTTTCCTTTTTACTTTTTAATTTTTCTATTTTTTTTTTCTTAATGTTATTAATATTATATTATTATTATTATTATAAGTTTTTTTTTATATAGAATAAAGTTGATAAAGATACCTGTTCCTCTTCCCTGCTTGATGTTCGATAATATTTTCTAATGTAAGATGATTATTTTTCTTTTACTATTATATTTTTATTCTCATTTATTTATTGAAGTTATTTAATTATATATAAATAAATATATATATATATATATTTATAGCGTGACCAGGTAAAAAGGAGGAGGATTGAAAATATGAGTAGATAAGCTACTAATTATTCTTTTCTATTAAGTTAACTAAATAACTTCAAAAAAAGAAAAGAAAAATATTTTCAATCGATCGATATATTATATATATAAGAAAGAATAAAAAGAATAACTTTAAAAATATAAAAATATAGATATCAGTCCACATTAAATGTAAGGGAGATATATCGAATTACTTTATGCGTCAACGGCCATGGCGCGGTTACAGCATTAGTTCTCGCTCGATCATTTAAGTAAAGCAGCGCTGAGTACGATTAGTATTTGGATAGGTGACCCGCTTGAGAAAAAAAAAGGAAGAAGAAGAAGAGAGACAATTTCATGCCGTAAACTTGAAATCGTATTTGCCGCGCGTCGTAAATACCGTCAAACTTCATGGTGTCGTTTTCCCAGACGCTCGGAACCAAATCACTCCCCATTAAATTTTCCCTAACGCGCCAAAAGAAGTATAACTTCAAAAATGCAATAAAATTCATAAGTATGAAATTTTTCCGAGCATTTTCATTAAGATTTCTAGAAATCTATATCACCGATTATGAAAATAAAGAATACAGCGCCATTGCATTTAAATCGAACAAATAAATCACTCGTTCTGATTGGTCGTGTTGGAATCATCTTCTTGTTGCAAAATATTGCTGCAGTGTTAGAAAAAGTATAGTACGGTTATATTTGTATGATATAACATGGAAGAAAAAGAATTAAACGAATCTAATGAGATCAAGTATGTTATACGGTAAAGAAAATGTATACCTTAATTTATTAGATATAGAAAATAAGATTTTCGTTGAGTGGAGATCATTCTTCTAATCAATTGAAACCTGTTGAGCCTTCGCAAGTACATAGTGTTTAAAACCTCGATATTTTCAAAATTATTTAGTATAAATTAACAAATATCAATAAACAGCAACGAGAAATCGTAGTTACATTTATTTGTCATAAAAATTCAAGATTAAGATCCGATCTTTTAACTATTTTTTTTTCTTTCTTTGTTAATTTGTTTCATTCAATTTTGCATAAGACTAACTTTAATATAAGTAAAAATTTAAATATTTTACTGTTACATATATACAGTAATTATATATTTAGTTAACATTATGTATTTCATTAAATAAAAATACGATAATACGTATATATCTTGCTTATTTTACAATTAAATAAAATTAAAGAAATCTGTATTACTAATTTCTATTCTTTATCTGTTTTTATTTACTTTTATTCTTTATTTATTTATTTTTTCTTTATCAGTTGGGTTTTTTCCTAGAAACAGGTTTTGAATGACTTCATGTATTGATGCTTGGTTTTCTTGATTAAAATTCTTTGTATTATTCTGTGATTTCTAAAAAGTTATTGGGGAAGGGGGGAGGGCGACTTCTGCTATTGCTAATTTTTGCCATCAGTGGGATTCTAATTGCCGGGAGTGGAATATCTGTCCCTAGGATTTTC
>QUOG01000099.1:24911-53150 GCA_010416905.1 Polistes dorsalis
ATATTTTCATTGTTCATTCTTATAACATGCAGTAATTTTCCTTCTTTTAATATTTGAATCTTATTTAATTAATTCCGACGATATTCATACCCCCGCCTACCTAATCGAGATAAACGATCATGTTGCCGGTCCTAAGCCTGGGAAAAGGAGGAAGGTTGTTGGATTAGGCTAGCTCCCTACCAAACGTAAAAAATAAAATACTGCTCACAGAAACGAAATATTGCCTCGGAATAGGACGGATTAACAGATGACGAGCCAAGCAAGAAAAAGGACAAAGAATTGGAAGAAAGAACACATAATGCGTCTGGCTACCTGGAACATTAAATCATTTAATAATAAAGACCAAGAAACCCTAAAAGAAATAAAAGATAATAAAATTGATATATGCGCCTTACAAGAATCCAAAAAGAAAGGCAAAGGACAAATGCAATATGACGACTACTTAGTGATCTATAGTGGTGTAGAAAAACAAATCAGATCAAAAGAAGGGGTAGCCATCGCAGTATCCAAGAAATATAAAGACAACATACAAGACTGTGATTACTTATCTTCACTTCTATGGACTCCAAAAACAAATCTTGCGATTTATTAGAAATCAAAGAAAGGAGGTTAACGAAATGATCGAAACAAATCAGATCACAAAGGAAAACTGGATTAAATACCTAACAGAACTTTATAAATCAGAAGAACCTCAAGTGGAACTAAACACGCCAGAAATTGTAACTAAAAACGATATACAAATTGAGTCCAGTTATGTAGAAACAGCTATTCGAAAAATAAAGAATAGAAAGAGCCCAGGGCAAGATGGCATTCCAAACGAACTACTAAAATATGGTGGCCAACGTCTCACACAGCAATTGACATTCCTAATACAAAAAATACTAGACCAACACAAAATACCTGAGGAATGGCGAACTAGTACAACTATAGTCATGTTTAAAAAAGAAGACAAAAAACTACTTTCAAATTACAGAGGAATAAATCTTTTAAACACTTCATTGAAACTAACAACAAAGATTATAACGAATAAAATTAACAGCTTAACGAATCTAGAAGACGTACAACAGGGATTCAGATCAGGCAGATCGTGTACAGACGCGGTTTTTATTATAAGACAGATAACAGAAAAATCAATTGAATATAACAGACCAGTATATATGTGTTTCATTGATCTGGAAAAGGCATTCGACCGAGTACAGTTAAAGGATGTTATACACAACCTCTATAATCGGCAAATCCCGAATAATATTATCAAGACCATAGAGGACATCTATAGAAACAATAAGATCCAAGCGAAGATAAATGGTGTCTTGACTGAACCGATTGATGCAGGTTGTGATATCCGACAAGGGGATTCCCTAAGCCCCCTGCTATTTAACACCACTATGGACGAAATAATAAGACATGTAAGACTGCTAAAAAGGATATAAAATGGGCAACGAAGAGATAAAAATCCTATGCTATGCTGATGACGCTGTATTAGTGGCTGAAAATGAGGATGATCTACAACGACTACTACACCGATTTAACTGCATAGCCAAATCATTCAATATGAAAATATCGGCCCAGAAAACAAATGCATGAAAAAATCAAAGACACCGTTAAGGAGCAAACTGGAAATTGAAGGGAAGGTTATTCAGCAGGAAATGAGATCTAGGTACCTAGGAATAGAAATCTCAGGGAATGGTGATGTTTAAGCAGAGGTAAGAGAACAGACAATGAAGGCATCCAGAATAGCGGATTTTTTGAAAGACACAATATGGCGAAACAAGAACATGGACATAGAGACCAGAGCAAGAATCTACAAGGCAATGGTAAGACCTATTATGTCACATACCGCAGAAACTCGACCAGACACGGCGAAAACGAAACAGTTACTAGAAACAACCGAAATGAGAGTTCTTCGCAGAATAACTGGAAAAACACTACTGGATCGAGAAAGAAGTGAAGATATAAGAAGAACATGCAAAGTGAAAAACATTAACGAATGGATACTAAAAAGAAAAAAAGAATGGAACGAGCATATCAACAGAATGGACATCAGAAGAATTGTCAGAATTGCACGGGTAAGTCACCGGTTGGCCGCAGAAGCACGGGACGCCCACGAAAACGATGGTGCGACAATTTAACAGTGCAATAGGCAGGATAACGTCGTTACGAAACAGGCTATTTGCCTAAGCCAAAGATTGAAGAAGAAGAAGAAGAAGATATTCATATAATAATCTTTTCTAAACTCACTTTAACTGTTTAACTTTAATTATTATTCTGTAATTATATTTATATAGTCTTTTTATTTGATGTCTTGTAAATTTCTATATATATTTTATCTATTTATTTATATTTATTTGTACGTATTCTTTCTTTTTTTTTTCTTTTTTATGTTTTAATTTATTTATTTATTTATTTTTATATTATATTATGTACATATAATATTTATTTATTTATACTTATCTTTATTATTATGTATTCTTTTTATGATTTAATTAATTTGTTTATTTATATTTAGTTTATTTTACTATCAGTGTTACACATTTATACCATCTTTATTTTATCTTTAACTTTCGATATTTCTTTTTTTTTTATGTTATAATAAGTTATCCCCGCAAAAGTTTAAATAAAAGAAATAATCCCTTTTTTTATTATTCATTAATAATATTCCCATACTTTCCTTTTTCATTTATTCCTTTATCGTACTAGTATACATCGAGGATTCGTATTTCATCAATTGTTTTAGTATTTCTGATTTTCTAGAGTTCAAATCTTAGATATTCAAGAATCTTTTACATTCTTCCATTAAAATCATTCGAAAAAGTTCTACGCATTTATTTAAGTTCAGAATTGTTTAAGCTTAGTCTATTGGTCGGGTGACGATTAGTTTTAGTTTAATATTTATGTCCCGGAAAAAATCGACGTGTTGGTTTTGGTTTATGTTAGGCTTCGGATATCCTGACGTTGGCGACAGTTTCAATGACTTTCATAGGGATGATTCTAATCAAGAGTTCTTTAATAAGAGAATGGCAATGTATTCATGGCGACAATAACGTCCCGAGACGTTATGAGAACGTTGATCCTTTCGATCTAAGATTTCATGTTCTCCGATCCTCCTGGCAACGCGACCTACGGTGTTTTATGGTTAGCACGTATTGACGGGCGAGGGTTGATAGTAGGAGCCAAATGGCTTATAGAATTCTTAGACATTTTCCAGTGACTTATCGTGGTTTTTTTTGTATCGTTAGAAGACGTATATTTTAATAAAATCAGTTAGATTATGAGAACAAATGTTACGCGCTTTTATAAATTTGTTATGATGAGTCAATTTGTCATCAATACTACTGTTGTAATTGTTTTCGGGACTTACTACTAAAAATGGTTTTGGTTTAAATTTATATAAATCACTGGAACGATGTCGCTATTTGTTTTTATTATTCGACTGCTGAAAAATTAAAGGAGGTATGCGTGACGGGACGTCACAATATAAATTTCTTGCTCTACAAAAATTTATTTGTATATTTTTATAAAATATAATGAAGGCAAAGTTAGTCGCTACCGGTGAAAATAGCAATAAATTTTTATTTTTCTGAAAATGTATAGAAATTAAGTGGTTTTATTTTTCCAAGTGTACTAGGTGATTTCTTATTAAAATGAAAATTATGTTTCACTGAAGGGTCGAACATTTAACGAAAATAATATGAGACGGAGTTTTTATGAAACACAAAATCTATTCATTTATTCACATTGTTTCAAAAAGGGTATTCGATTTCTACATCGTTGTTGCGTAATCCTACGCAAGCGAGTGAATGAGAATCATCTGGACGTTTCGAGACGTATCGACGCGTGCCGAGATATAGCGACAAAGAAACATCTTAGTTACGGTGTACCATAGGAGCGCAGCAAGCTCCTTGCAGGGCGCTTTCTTTCTTCTAGCACGCGTTCTTCCACTATTTCTATTAGGCCAATCATATACATCGACAGCTACATTATCTAACTTTTCGGTGATTGGTCTGCGCATTGCATCGTCTTTTTCTATAAAAGCCGCGTGCTTTCACACTTAAATGCTATTCTACCACGAGACCTGCGAGCAATCACATCAAAGAGAGCTACACTTCTGCGCTACTATTACATCAGTGGAACAAAGGAACAAAGGAACAAAGGAAGAAGGCACGTTGTCAGAATTATATTCTGCTTTGGATTAACATCATCATCGATAGCTGTGGATAGGCAAGCCAGCGACACATCATCAGCAACTGTATTTCAACCAGCGTTTTTATGCCGAAGGGCATTTCCCTGCAACGAGCCAAATAAATAATACTTATTAGTACTGACTGGGGGTTAAAAATATATTTTAATTTATTTTCACCTACCTTTATTCCTCATCCACCTATAAGTGTATTTTCAACGACAAGAAAACCACCGGAGTACCGATACAAGGCGTCGGTCGTTCAACAATCGTATTCCTGCCTATTTTCGTCAAATTCCGCGTAATCTTAATCCTTCCAGTCTACACGCGTTACTTTTTATTGAAAAAAAAGTTGCATGTAAATATACGGTGACTGTTCAAATTTGAACTGTTTCAAGTTTTCATTCTGTATTGTACGATTGTACGCTTCAAAGCAGAAAATTCGTTACAATGCTACATATCTTAGTTTGCAAAAGTCTAGTGCTGTGTAAGTTTTGTATGCTGCGTCTAAACATTTCGAACAAGTTTTTTTAAAGAATATATATTAGGATTAGCTTAATATTTATATATTTATTTCATTTACAATTATGATAGTAGTCAAAAAACACGGAACCTAGTTTATTTTATTAAAACATATGTCTTCTAACGATACAAAAGACACCACGATAAGTCACTGGAATATATCTAAGAATTCTATAAGCTATTTGGCTCCTACTATCAACCCTCGCCCGTCAATACGTGCTTACCATAAAACACCGTAGGCCAGGTGGCCAAGATTGTCGGAGAACGTGAAATCTAAGATAGAAAGGATTAACGTTCTCCTGATGACTCCGGGAATTCATTGTCGCCATGAATACATTACCATTCACTTAATAAAGAACTCTCTGTTAGAATTCTTCCCATGAAAGACATTGAAACTGTCGCCAACGTCGGGATATTCGAAGCCCAACCTAAACCAAAACCAACACGTCGAATTTTTCCAAAACATAAATATTAAACTAAAACTAATCGTCACCCGACCGATAGACTAAGCTTAAACAGTTCTTAACTAAAAGAAATGCGTAAAATTTTCTCGAACGATTTTAATGGAAGAATATGGAAGATTCTCGAATATCTAAGATTTGAATTTTCGAGACTCAGGAATACTAAAACAATTGTTGAAATACGAATCCTCGATGTATACTCGTACGAAAAAAGAATAAATGAAAAAGGAGTTATACAAATATTATTATTGAATAATTAAAAAAGAATTATTATATGAATATCATAAAAACTGATTAAAAAAGATTCGATTGTTGAAAGAAGGAAAATTACTGCATGTTATAAGAATGAACAATGATAATATGTAAAAGAAATATTAAATAGGACTTAGATTTTAAAAATAAGAAACTGTATTCTACGTAATGTTAAAGAAAATATGTATTATATTATCAACTGCAACAGTACGAGGCATCGATCATCATGGATCCATCGAAATTCGTACTTGAAGACTATGTTTGTGTGCAGCATGTCTTTGATAATACTAATCACAACGTATGAACTTTGGATAGCTACAATACGTAGCACTGCTTAGGTGAAATAGCTATCTACACGCCGGAGGAGAAAATAAGCAATGAAGGTTGGACGAAAAAATTAAAAAGTGCCACAAAAATATCAGCTGCAACGATAGCGTCACAGACCATAGTGCTAACCATACCATGAACATGACATTCGAACGGATTGGAAAATATCGAGTATGCTGTCACAAGGAAACTCTTTTCCATAGATTCGCTCGTATTGCCAGCCGCAAAATCGACATATCATACGGAACATCATATCATAGCGGAACAGTGTGTAGAAAACTATATTAACACAATACACAGCACAACAAAATTCACACCAAATTATCTTTTAAAAAGAATTGATAAGTCTTTTTTCCCCTCGGAACTTAATGTAAACAAATTAGAAAATTTGGAAGAAAACAGAAAAATAGTATTTTTAAATGCTAAAAAAATAAATAATTAAAATAAAGTTTATTACGATAAACACAAACATGAAGTAACATACAAAGTCGGTGATCTTGATTATATTTAGAACGGAAATCGTTTAAATCGGAAGATACTTGACCCGTTCAGGGTGGATCCATTTAAAATATAGCAGAAAATATCCGTTCTAATATATGTTGTTGACTCGGGATTTAAAAAACCAGAGTCAAACATTTATCATTCCAGTAAAATGATTCCCTATTTCCAGACTCCTGATTCATATAACCTTTGTTGTTATGAAGGGTTGAGGGGAATGTAAGTTTGGGATAAATACAAACTATAGCGCGACAGGTTTTAGGGAGCCGCTCGAAACTCAGCCAAGCTCGATTCGTGCGGTCGAGACGCTTGATGGTCGTAACTACGTTATACAGGGTAAGGAGGGGTAACCACGGGGATTTATATATGTAAGATTCATGGCGCTTGTCGATGATTATTGTAATTAGGTTTGATTTATAAGGACAATAAAGTAAAGCTGTACATGTTGTTGATTCAGTTATTACAAGCATCAACCGCTGTACTTATTATTTATAACGTAGTTATCTTATTTATTGAGACAAAGAAATTGTCTCATATAAAGAGTGTACAAAAGAAAATTATGAAAATAAAGATGTTGGGGGTTATTGTTGGAAAAATAAAGCGAGTTGCCTATCTTGGTATCTCAGGTGTCTCTGATACAGTGGTACCAAACCACTTAGTTTTTAGTAAGTTGGCAGATGGTATAATAAGCAGTGTTAGCGCGGCGCGGTACAGGAGGTAGCCACGTGTAGAGTTGCAATATTATGTAATTTCTCAGTTATGTTAAATAAATACCTTTTTCAACGATACTGCGTATTTCAGTTTAATTGGATAGCCCGACAGGTAATGGGCCCAGTATCATTTTGGTAAAGGAAAAAGAATTTGATTAGCATAACGCGGCTAAAATAAAATTTGAGGTTATCTTACTACGTGCAGTAGAAATAACAAGTAAAAAGTAAAAATAAGTGCGTGGAAAGACGAGTGCCGAGAAAAGTGAAAATGGCTACATTAAATCTTAATCAAGTACAAAAGCTTGGTGAGAAAAATTACGAATCCTGGAAAATTCAATTAAAAAGCTTATTAATATATAATGAACTATGGCATTACGTGAGTGGAAATGAACCGAAAACCAGGGAGAATGCAACTGAATGGACAAAAAAGGATGAAAAAGCGCTAGCCGTAATATTGCTAAGTGTTGAAGAAACCCAACTTAATCATATAAAGAGAGCTTCGACATCTAATGAGGCATGGGAAAATTTAAAGAAAGTTCATGAATCCAGAGGTCCCGTGCGAAGAGCAGCTTTGTATAAACAATTATACAGAATGAAAAAAGGCACTGATCAAACTATGTCGCAGTATGTAAATGAATTTCAGTATAAGGTTGAGCAATTAAAAGAAGTGGAAATTTCTATTCTAGATGAACTTGTGTCGATAATGTTATTAAGTTCAATGCCAGCTGAATACGAAAACTTCACTATCGCTATAGAGTCACGAGATGAATTACCCGATCTAGAGAGTTTGAAAGTTAAGCTCATTGAAGAAGAAGCACGGAGAGGGGAAGTTTACACAGTATCTGGAGAAACAAGCTATGATAATGTTTTAGTGACTAAGAATAAACAAAATAATTACACAAAACACAAACAAGGTGAGAGCGTGAAGAATAAGGAAAGAAGGTTTAGATTCAGTGGTAATTGCTATATATGCAAGAAATATGGGCATCGGGCCAGTGATTGTCGATACAAAAATGCAAACACAAGTCAAAAACAAAATGATGCCTTGGCGGCAACTGTGCTTAAGAATGATTCTAGAAAACCAAACGTTTGGTATCTAGATAGTGGTGCAACTACACATGTAAGCAACGAGAAAGATAAATTTGTGAACCTGGATGAGCACTGCACGAAGATTTATACAGCCACCGAAGAAAGCGTGAACTCTACTGGAAGAGGAACGATTGAAAATAAAGTAAATATAGGGAAAGAAGAAAATCCAGTAAAATTAAAGGACGTAATGTTAGCCACGAGTTTCAAAAGCAATCTCCTATCAGTATCTCAAATTACCAAGAATGGGTATACGGTAACTCAGCCTGCATAATCGATATCAACGATCATGTTGCCGGTCATAAGCCCAGGAAAAGGAGGAAGGTTGTTGGATCAGGCTAGCTCCCTACCCAACGTAAAAAATAAAATTTAGCTCATAGAAACGAAACATTGCCTCAAAATAGGACGGATTCACAGATGACGACCCATGCAAGGAAAAGGACAAAGAATTGGAAGAAAGAACACATAATGCGTCTGGCTACCTGGAACATTAAATCATTTAACAATAAAGATCAAGAAACCCTGAAAGAACTGAAAGATAATAATATTGATATATGCGCCTTACAAGAAACCAAAAAGAAAGGCAAAGGATAAATACAGTACGACGACTACCTAGTGATCTATAGTGGTGTCGAAAAACAAATCAGGGCAAAGGAAGGGGTAGCCATCGCAGTGTCTAAGAAGTATCAAAATAACATACAAGAATGCAACTACATATCTTCACGGATATTGGTGGTAAAAATGAAAGCGGAAGACCAGAAATTAAATATAGTGTCAATTTATGCACCCGAAGATAATAAACCGAAAGAAGAAAGAGAAGCCTTCTACGACCAACTACAAAATTTAGTCGGATCATTACCAAGTAACCAACAAATGATAATCCTTGGAGATTTTAACGCCCGCATCGGAAACGAAATAATACCTGGAATAAAACAAAGGTTCAACGAAAACGTGTTAAACGATAATGGAGAACTAATGACACAGTTATGCACATTTAACGAGCTAAGGATTAATAACACTTTTTACAATCATAAGGAACACTATAAATTTACATACAGCAACACCAGAGGCTTCAGGTCTACAATTGATTATATTGTTACCAACAGACACGTCCAACCAAACCAAATATTAGATATCAGGACGTTAAATTCCGCGAATGTAGGAAGCGATCATAGCCTGCTATTAGCAAAAATAAGAATGAAGTTTAAACATCAAAGAAATCTTGCCCGAGCAACTTAAGAATCGAAAATAAACATCGAGTCACTATGGAACTTGCCAACCAAACAACTATATGAGAACAGATTAAAGGAAAAAATCGAAAGAAACCCAATAAAAGAAGAAGATATTACAAACACGGCCTGGAAGAAACTAAAAACTAACATTTAAGAAGCTGCATATGAAGCCCTGGGAACACGAAATGTAAAAAACCGGGCTAGAATGATCAAAACTCCTTGGTTCTGCCCAGAAATTAAGGAAATATGCAAAATAAAGAAAATAGCATACCTTAACTATAGAACATTACGAACACCTGAATCATACGAAAGGTATAGACGAATCCGGAATCAAACAGCGACATTAGTAAGGCAAACAAAACATCACCATTGGGAGATTTTTTCGAAGAGAATGGAGAGTGACTTCTATGGACTCCAAAAGCAAATCTGGCGATTTATTAGAAACCAAAGGAAGGAGGTCAGCGAAATGGTCGAAACAAATCAGATCACAAGAGAAACCTGGATTAACTACTTAAGAGAACTCTATAAATCAGAAGAACCTCAAGTGGAACTAAATACGCCAGAAATTGTAACTAAAAACGACATACAAATTGAGTCTATTGATGTAGATACAGCTATTCGAAAACTAAAGAATAGGAAGAGCCCAGGGCAAGATGGCATTCCTAACGAACTAATAAAATATGGTGGCCAACGTCTCACACAGCAATTGACATTCCTAATACAAAAAATACTAGACCAACACAAAATACCTGAGGAATGGCGAACTAGTACAACTATAGTCATGTTTAAAAAAGGAGACAAAAAACTACCCTCAAATTACAGAGGAATAAATCTTCTAAGCACTTCATTGAAACTAACAACAAAGATTATAACGAATAAAATTAACAAAATTAAACTTCGCCTACATGATCGTGAGGTCATGTTGCCGGTCCCAAGGCCGGATAAAGGAGGAGGGTTGTTAGGTTAGGTTAGCTACCTGCCTAACGTAAAATAAAGCACAAGCTCGAAGAAACCACAACGCGCCTCGGAACAGGACGGATACACTGATGACGACCCATGCTAGAAAACTGTTAACGAATTGGAAAAGAAAAAACATTACCAGGATGGCTTCTTGGAATGTAAAATCCCTTAATAACAAAAAACAGGAAATTATACAAGAACTTGAAAATCATAAAATAGACATTGCTGCACTCCAAGAAACGAAAAAGAAAGGCAAGGGCCAAAGAATATACGGTGAATATATTGTGATATACAGCGGCGTTGAAAAGAGCGAACGAGCTAAGGAGGGTGTCGCCATTGCCTTACATAAGAGATACATCAACCAGATCGAAAGCTGTCAACACATATCATCACGAATTGTACTGCTCAAGTTGCTGACTGATTCGTCCCCACTAAATATCTTGTCCATTTATGCGCCAGACGAGAATAAAGCGAAGCAGAAACGTGAAGACTTCTACAAAGAACTTGAACGTATCATTGAATCACTACCCCCGAGGGAACGAGTAGTAATTTTAGGGGACTTTAACGCTCGCATTGGTCACCAACCGATCCCCGGCATAATGCAGAGATTCAATGAGCAAACACTGAATGAGAACGGAAAACTCATGATAGACTTCTGCTCCCTAAATGGATTGAGAATCACAAATACATTTTTCAACCACAAAGAGCAACACAATTACACCTTTAGCAACACACGGGGTCAACGCTCAACCATTGATTATATCTTAACCAATAGTTATATACCATCATTTGAAATCTTGGATGTGAAAACACTTAACTCAGCCGACGTTGGAAGCGACCACAATCTACTTCTTGGTAAATTTAGGATCAAATGCCATCACAAAAGAAAAGATCAAAGTCACGTAACAAATGAAGAAACAATAAAGATAGACACCTTCTGGGATACAACAACACGAGAATTATGCCAAAGACGCTTAAGAGAAAAAATCGAACTGAACCTAGCTGATAATCGTGACGAAGTAAACACTGTATGGCTGAAACTAAAAACAAACATAAAAAGCGAAGCCATAGAGGCATTGGGAACCAAGAAACGTAAAAAACGAGACGTCGCAAAAAATAAAACTCCATGGTTCTGCGAAGAGATAAAAGAACAATGTAAGAAGAAAAAACAAGCCTACCTTAAATATCTAACAACTAGAACTGCCGAGTCTTACAACGCATACAAAAACATCAGGAGCGAAACCGGTACGCTAGTTAGAAGAATGAAGGACATGCACTGGGAAAAGTTCTCAAAACAACTAGAGAAGGACTTTTACGGTCTCCAAAAACAAATGTGGAGATTCATTAGAAACCAAAAGAAAGAAATTGCGGAATTAATACCAGTAAGCCAAATTGATAAGGAAACATGGACCGCATATTTAAAAGACCTATACAAGAATGACCAACCTAACATAGCACAAGGTGTCCCAGATATCACGATAAATAATAACATCTCTATCGACGAAGCTGACATAAGAAAAGCACTACATGGATTGAAAAACAGGAAGAGCCCTGGTCAAGACGGCATCGCAAATGAACTCCTAAAATACGGTGGAGAAAGATTGGTTCAGGAGTTGACTATTCTCACACAAAAGATCCTCGAACAACAAAAAATCCCGGACGAATGGAGAACAAGCATAATGATTTTACTCTTTAAAAAAGGAGATAAAAAACAGCCCGGGAACTATAGAGGAATAAATCTGCTATGCACTACCTTGAAATTAGTCACCAAAGTAATCTCAAATCTTATCAGCGAAAGGATAACACTAGCTGACGAGCAACAAGGGTTCAGACCTGGACGATCATGTACAGATGCAGCATTCGTCATCAGACAAATAACGGAAAAGTCGATAGAATATAATAAACCGGCGTTCTTCTGCTTTATAGAACTGAAAAAAGCGTTCGATAGGATACGACTAACTGATGTTGTTCATCTCCTCTATAACAGACAAATACCAAACAACATCATAAAAACAATAGAAGATATATACCAGAACAACAACATACAGGCAAAGATAGATAACGAACTAACAGAACCCATAACACTGGGAAGAGGCATTAGACAGGGAGACTCACTGAGCCCGCTACTATTCAATATTATCATGGATGAAATTATAAAAAAAGTCTGTAGACAGAGAGGTTATAGGATGGGAGATAAAGAACTGAAAATCATATGCTATGCAGACGACGCAGTTTTAATAGCGGAAAACGAAGACGATCTGCAGAAACTTCTACATGAGTTCAACATAATGGCTCAATCTCTTGGGATGGTAATATCCACATCCAAAACTAAGTGCATGACCACATCAAAGATACCCCTTAGATGTAAATTGGTGGTTGATGGAAACATTATACAACAGGTGATGAAGTTTGACTACTTAGGCATAGAAATATCCAGCTCTGGTGAAATAGAAACGGAAATAAGAACACAAGTGGTTAAGGCAACAAGAGCTGCGGCACAACTCAATGACACCATATTCCGCAACAAACATCTCAGAATAGACACAAAAAGCCGTATTTACAAGGCCACTATAAGACCTACTACATACTAACATATGCGGCGGAAATAAGACCCGAGACATCTAAAACCCGCCAGATGATGGAGGCAGCGGAAATGAAAATAATCCGGAGAATAACCGGAAAATCTCTATGGGATAGACAAAGAAGTGAAGTCCTCAGAAGTACATGCCAAATCGACAACATCAACGATTGGGTATTGGGGAGGAAAATTCAGTGGAACGATCACATAACCCGAATGACAGGGGACCGAATTGTGAAGATCGCTAGGGATAGATCACCACTAGGAAAACGAAGCCCAGGAAGACCACGAAAACGATGGGCGGACGATATACCTACAAGAAGCGAGTTGCGATGAAGAACAGGCAAAATGCCTATTTAGACGCTGGAAGAAGAAGAAGAAGAAAATTAACAGCTTAACGAATCTAGATGACGAACAACAGGGATTCAGATCAGGCAGATCGTGCACAGACGCGGTTTTTATTATAAGACAAATAACAGAAAAATCAATTGAATATAACAGACCAGCATATATGTGTTTCATTGATCTGGAAAAGGCATTCGACCGAGTGCAGTTAAAGGATGTTATACACCTCCTCTATAATCGGCAAATCCCGAATAATATTATCAAGACCATAGAGGACATCTCTAGAAACAATAAGATCCAAGCAAAGATAAATTGTGTCTTTACTGAACCGATTGATGCAGGTCGTGGTATCCGACAAGGGGATTGCCTAAGCCCCCTGCTTTTTAACATCATTATGGACGAAATAATAAGACATGTAAGACCGCTAAAAGGATATAAAATGGGCAACGAAGAGATAACCATCCTATGCTATGCTGATGACGCTGTATTAGTGGAAGAAAACGAGGATGATCTACAACGTCTACTACACCGATTTAACTGCAAAGCCAAATCATTCAATATGAAAATATCGGCCCAGAAAACCAAATGCATGACAACATCAAAGACACCGTTAAGATGCAAACTGGAAATTGAAGGGAAGGTTATTCAGCAGGAAATGAGATTTAAGTACCTAGGAATAGAAATCTCAGGGTATGGTGATGTTGAAGCAGAGGTAAGAGAACAGACAATGAAGGCATCCAGAATAGCGGGTTGTTTGAATGACACAATATGGCGTAACAAGAACATGGACATAGAGACCAAAGCAAGAATCTACAAGACAATGGTAAGACCTATTATGTCACATACCGCGGAAACTCGACCAGACACGGCGAAAACGAAACAGTTACTAGAAACAACCGAAATGAGAGTTCTTCGCAGAATAACTGGAAAAACACTACTGGATCGAGAAAGAATTGAAAATATAAGAAGAACATGCAAAGTAGAAAACATTAACGAATGGATACTAAAAAGAAAAAAAGAATTGAACGAATATATTAACAGAATGGACAACGGAAGAATTGTCAGAATTGCACGGGATAAGTCTCCGGTTGGCCGCAGAAGCACGGGACGCCCACGAAAACGATGGTGCGACAATGTAACAGTGCAATAGGCAGAAAAACGTCGTTACGAAACAGGCAATTTGCCTAAACCAAAGAATGAAGAAGAAGAAGAAGAAAAGACGTGAAGAGACAGGGGACGTTGATATGTATACATACAGGGACTCACGATAGTATTAGAACATTTATCTTGATATATTTTATTAATCTTAATATTCATATTAAATAGGACACTTATTGACATATTATTAATATTGAATAAAGGTATGATTCGTGATTATACAGGTATAGTTTCAAGCAAATCGAAATATATATAGAGAGTAGTTATGATATATTTCTTACAAACTTAACGATTGTGGAAGCAACAAAATTATTCGGATAGATCATTTTTAAGCCTTAAATATTTAGTAGGACAACTTTCAGCACGAATAAAATCTTGTAAGCGATTATTCATACTCTTTACTAAATTTTTCGTAATAATTGGTGATATGGAACTTTATACTTCGAGTATTTTGTACTTATTTTTGATGTTATATCAAATTTTGGGAATTCTTTTTCTATTATTGTCTATAGATGTTTAATTGCATTATTATGAATTCTTTGTTGTGGTGTTATAAACAAATATAAATAGATTTTCAATACATCAAACTATTAAAAAATCGAAAACTTAAGGAATTATAAAAAATAAATACCGTTTAAATTGACCAAAGAAAAAAAAACGAGAAAAAGGAGCTTTGATCCGTGAAAGTAATTAATCCAAAGAATACTGCTACAGACCTTGCAAAAATATTTCACTTGAACTTTAAGAAAGATGTATATCGAGAATTATGTAGAAGAGAGCTACATAAAAATGATTATCATGCTGTTGTTCCCAGAAAAAAGCCTCACATTAGTGATATTATTAAGAATAAAAGATTAAAATTTGCCAAAGAATTTATTAGCGAAGATGATTCCTATTAAAATAAAATATTATTTTTAGATGAATAAAAATTTACCGTTTCTGCGTCGGATAGACTTAACTTTGTTTCAAGACAAGCTAATACGGAGATTGAAGTGAAAAACTTGTGTGCTAAGGTGAAACACGGGGGAGCTCAATTATGATCTATGGGTTTATGGCAGCAAGTGTCACCGGGAATTTAATTTTCATAGGAGGAAAAATTGATAATTACAAATATTTAAACATTTTGAAAAAAAATTTAAAATAAAGGGCAAGAAAATTGGGTATTTTTGACGATTTTTACTTCCAACAGGATAATGATGCTAAACATACTGCAGTAATTGTAATGAAATGGATAGTATACAATATCCTTATATATTAGTCACACCACCACAAAGAACTTTTATTAATCTGATTGAACATTTATGAGCAATAATAAAAAAAGAATTAAACAATTTAATATAACATGAAAAACAAGTTCCAAAGAAAAAATACTCGAAGTATGAAGTTCAAGAGTTACAGAAAATTTAGAAAATAGTATTGTTTTAGAATTAGCATTGTTGCTGAGCGGTGCGAGCAGCGAAATTGGGAAACATGAGGCCAGCACCTCTCGGCGAATATATTCCTCACGACTGCTGACACGCATGAGCGATCTTTAATCGGCATCGCTGGAAATATCGGCTATTAACAGCCATTGCCTACCCACGTGTTAACTTATTTGCACGTGCTTTGGTTTTGTCTTACATTGGTAGTCTTTTCTAGTGTGTTCTCATAGTATTCTCATGCTATAACTCAGCTGACTTAAACGGTCTTCTCAAGTATCGATCGTAGCATCGGTTCCTTAATTTGAATAAGGCTCATTTTAGTGCATCACTATTTTAACTCATCTCTCCTCGTGGCATTCCGACTTCGTGCGACAGGCTGCAGACCTTTAGGCAAACTGATTAACTAGACTCACAGTGTATTAGTAATATTTCTGTGAGGGAGCATTCAAATTGTGCCCCTCATCTCATTTTATCATTATAGACGACAGTTGCGTATTACAACGCACCTAAATTCTTTTATTATTTAAACCCCTTGTAGCGAATCCCTTCGTTCCCAGCGCAGCATCGGCAGCCCAATTTTTTAAACAAGTATGCATAATCGCTTACAAGATTTTATTCATTCTAAAGGTAGTCCTACTAAATATTAGAGGCTTAAAAATTATCTGTCCTAATAATTTGGAGTCTTCCGCAATCGTTACGTTGGTAAGAAATAAATCATAACTATTTATTTATTTATCCTTTACTCCGCCCCTTTCGGGTTTGGAGGGCTTCCCTTACAATCTTCCTTTTACAATATCTTACAATACTATTCCATTTATATATATACATATATATATCATCTTATATAAACTATATTACAAACATAACAAATTAATACAAAAAAATTCAAATTAATAACTGACTTTATATAAAAAAAAATTAACTTAACACTCTTCTCTCAAACCCTCTCTACTTTCCTTCTCTTTCCTATCAGTCGGTTTAGTATTTCTGCCTCCTTCGCATCATGACTTAGTGTCTTTTCTATTCCAACTTCACTCCTTGTTACTTCACATGTCCCCAGTATGTGCATGTAATCTTCCTCCCCTTCATTGCACAATCTACACTTTTTTTCCTCCTCTCCTTTCCAAAACTCTCTGCTTTTACATTCATTTCCGCATCTGAATCTTGCTATTATATTCCTATCCCTCATTGACATATCCTTTTTCAAATACTCTGGTTCTTTCTCTGCTCTTATATACTTGTATATCGTATTATATTTTGAATTTTCTATCTTATCCACTCTATCTTCCTTGAATTTCCTTTCCATGTTCAATAATATATTTTCTCTTACCTCCTCTTTGAACTTCATACCTCTCATATATCTTGTTTTCTTTTACTCTCTTTCTTCTTATTATTCGGACTTATTATTCGCTTTATCATTCATTTCAATATTTCTCCTTGACCTGTCAGAAATCTTCCTTACCGACTCTTCCACGAACGCTTTATCCTCTATCCTAACCTCACTCTATCACGCTTCCACCCTTTTTTACACTTTTACCTCCACTCTACACGCTTTTAATCCTTACAGACTCCTTAAACTTCTTACTTTACTTTACCCTTCCTTATCTATTCCAGTTGCTCTTCCCTTTACCCTTTAATCTTCCACTTATCACTCTTTTTCTGGGATCTTTCTTCCACGTGACCACTCTCTCTCGCGTTCCTACCGGAAGTCTCTAAATGATAACTATTATATATATATATATATTTTGATTTCCTTTAAACTATACCGGTATAATCTAGAAAGTCATACCTTCATCTAGTATTAACAATATCTCAGTAAAAGTGCTTTATAATATATTTATTATAATTAATAAAATATATCATAGTAAATGTTCAGATACTTTCGTGAGTCTCCGTCTATACGTGACAAAACGACGATGCGGATTAAAACTAAGAGTATGAGTAATTTTAAATAGTGTGTTCTGCGAAATAATATACGGCAAATAACATAGTAAAGATGTACGCCGAATAAAGAGAGTTTTGCTAATGAAAAATTGTTTAGCTATAGGATGTGCAAAGGAGTACAACGATATTTTGTTACTAAAGAAGTAAATTAGGATAGTTTTTTCGGAAGAAATAAATAAGTTAGAAAATTGATAGTTAAGAAGCGAGACGATTATTAATTTGAGATTCAACAGATTATAGACAACTATAATTCTATCCAACTATATATTTTCTTATATATAGATAATGCATATTTCTTTCCCTTTTTTTTAATTCCTAAAAGAAGATAACAAACATTAAGTAATAAATTATTTAAAATAAAACTTTTTGCATTGAGAAGATACAAATAATTACGTTTACTTAAAAATATCTTTAAAGCTATAAAGTACTTCTTCAATTTTTATTATTATTATAATTATTATTAAGTGGCGTTGGAAACTCGGAGTCTCATAGCCGCATATAAAAAATCCCGCCAGTTTTTTCGTTCCTGAATGCGATCCCTCCATTCGCGATCCTAATAGGCCATTTCCTTAATATACCTCCTAATATTGTCCTCCTATCTACGCCTTGGTCTACTCACTGGTCTTTTTTCATTGGGTATACTAGTAAGTATTTTGTAACTTATTATGAAAAAAAATAGTAAATAGGTTTAAACATCAAAAAATGTTTTAAGTAAGAGTTTTTAAAAGTTAAGAACCATTTCGAAAGTCGAGAAGAAGCTGTTTTCTACGACTCTTAAAAGGTAAACTTCTAGGGGATATTAACGAAAAAATTTTATAAATAATATGAGAAGACAGAAAGAGAGAGTATAGGAGTATAAGAGATAGAGTCAGAGAGAAAGAGGGAAATGTTAATCACCGACAGTTCTATAATATTATGAATGGTCTAGTTTAGGTCTTGTGTTTTCAACGTGGTATATGTGACGTGCGTGAGATAAATCAATCAATACAAAAATTGGTTTTTCGATGGAAGGATTAGTTGGAATTTTAAAAGAGAGAGGGGAAATGCAAAAAACAGAAGATAAGTTAGTCGTAATTTCACCAATATATTTACGAGTAAGAAGGAACCAAAAATAAGGAGCAGATAGTAAAGTAATAAAAGTATACAATAAATAAATTGTTGTGTTTTGTTTGACGAGATGTAATGTCGTAAAACTAAATGATGATAAAAACAATTCCTAATTAGGATATTTTAAATATTTTGAATGTCTTTATTGTTATTTAATCAAAATGTACTTGTTATAATTATATGTTAGAAATAAACCTTACTGTTAGAATATGAATTGTAATAAAAATTTCTGAGGTTCAGTGCTACAGTTGCTCTTAGTCATACTAAAATATATATAGGTCATTTCACGAAATAAAATCATTTTTCTAGGCGATATTCACTTATTTTTTTCCAACCTCCTAAATATGTTCTCTACAATGCAAATAACAAAATGCTAGGGAACTACTACCTTTAACTAACTTCTACTAAGAAATTAGTAACCTCACTCTTGTATCTGTGATGTAAGTCTAACGTTCCTTATACTGTATCTCAACGTATTTTTTATTCAAATACTTGTTTTTTCGGGAGTAATAGATAAACACACAAATTACAAAATTCTAAAGATTGCAAGATAAGTGAACCAAAATAGACTATAATAACTTTTCTACACCATTACGAACAAAATAGCTTCATGACATACCAATTAGCAACTCTTATGATCTACTAGAAAAGTCAACAGAACCACAAAATACTACAGAAAAATTGGAAGGATAAAAAGTAGTACAAAAACCACAAATATACAGCGACGCGAAAATTATTCAGCCTCTACTTGAGCTATTGAATGAAAAAGTAGGACAAAGTAACTATTTAATAAAACAACTTAAAGATATTCTAGTGAAAGTACAAACTACAACACAAGATATGTTCAAAAAGGTAATAAATGCACTCAAAAATAAAGACGCAGGATACCACATGTATCAAGAAAAAAACAAGAAGAGCTATAAAATCTTAATTCAAAGACTTCATCTAAAATAAAATACAGTTAAAATAAAAAATAAATAAGACAAACTTGGTCATAAAATAAGATCAATAAATAATATTTGCATAAAATAAAATTAAATAGTCAAGCTAAAAGTAGGTAGCAAAAAAATAAATCAAGCAGTAATAAAAAACTACTAAACAAATAAACCAAAGATGTTAGGTATAGCTCAAGGGATCACAAAGATGCAAAATTCATTGTTTCCTGACATCACTTTAACCTTACAAAGATACTAACTACTCTCCCTGGAAAAGCAACAAAAAGATTTGAAAGACCAATAGAATCAATTCCAGTCATACGAAATCTTGACAGCTCATGGGCGAAAAGCACAGAAAAGCAAGCAGAAACTTTCGTAATAAACCTAGAAAACAAAATCACTAGCACACTACTTCAACATACAAACATATACAAACACTTACATAAACAACTTCAGAAATAAAACCCAATCTTATGAGAATAATAATAGCACAGCAGCCGAAGAAATTAGAATGCTAATATCACAAATCAAAATAATAAAGGTACCATGTTACGATCTAATAAATAGCAGAATACTAAAAAAACTGCAACCTAAAGCAATTAGGATGCTAACAATATTATTTAACGCAGTTTTACGAGTCCATTACTTCCAAAGTACTTGGAAATTTGCGGAAATTATAATGCTTCTTAAACCTAATAAAGATCCGCATAATGTAAATTCTTATAGACCGATACCGCTCTTACCATTACAATCTAAACTTCTGAAAAAAGTAATATACAAGAGAATGAAAAGAATAATTTCTGACAAAAACCTGATTACTAACCATTAATTTGAATTTCGAAAAAACACTCTACCGTTGAACAAGTACACAGACTAATTAATAAGACAATTACAGCATTAGGAAATAAAAAGTACTGTTTCGCCGTTTTCACAGACGTAGAGAAAGCTTTCGTTAAAGTGTGGCATCAAGTATTACTACAAATAATCAATAAACACTTTCCACACTCGTATTACAAGCTCCTAAAAACTTACTTTTCTGAAAAGAAATCTTACGTAAAAAAAAAAGACACTCATTTGAAAATCAAACTAATCAAAGCAGAGGTTCCGAAGGGAAGTATCCTCAGAACAATTCTTTACTCCCTTTATATAACAGACATACCAATAAACGCTAACTGTAAAGTCTTAACATTTGCAGACAACACAGCAATGCTTACCGTCAACGTAGACTCACAACAAGCAATTCAATTGTTAAAAAACAAGATCAACTCCCTTGAAGAATAATTACGTAATAGGAAGATCAAGGTAAACTATACTAAATGTATACCAATTACGTTTACACTAAGGAAAAACAAAATACCGAAACTACAATTATATAATACAGAAATTCCACAAGTAACAATAGTCAAGTATTTAGAAGTACACCTAGATTCCATACTAACACGGAAAAAGCATAGAAATAAAAAAATCGAACAAATTTGTTAAAAAAGTAGACAAATAATCGTAAAAAAAAATAGAAATTTAGCATAGAGAACAAACTAATAATTTACAAAACAATAATAAAACGAATCTGGACATATGGACTACCACTATGGGGTATAGCAGCGTAAAACAACATTGTTAAGTTTAAGGCTCCACAATCCATAACCCTACGCACAATCGTGGATGCTACATGATATTTCCGTAATGAAGAGATAAGGAAAGACTAATATATTCTTACGATAGAAGAAGAAATAATAAAGTCAACCTGCAGATAATAAAGAAGAAATAATAAGCACATAAACCTGCTAGCCAAAGGTAACTACAACCAATATATCAATAGAAGGCTCAAAAGAATCCACTTAGGATACCTAGTAGAAACTAAAACTACATGAAATAAACTTCAATAGGGGCAATAAACAAATCTAGGGACATATTTTTAAGATTTATGGAGTTAATAAAAAAGTAAAAAAAAAAAAATATTTATATTTAATATTACTTTCAACTCCGCCTGCATAATCGAGATCAACGATCATGTTGCCGGTCCTAAGCCCGGGAAAAGGAGGAAGGTTGTTGGATCAGGCTAGTTCCCTACCCAACGTAAAAAATAAAATTTAGCTCATAGAAACGGAACATTGCCTCGGAACAGGACGGATTCACAGATGACGACCCAAGCAAGGAAAAGGACAAAGAATTGGAAGAAAGAACACATAATGCGTCTGGCTACCTGGAACATTAAATCATTTAACAATAAAGATCAAGAAACCCTGAAAGAACTAAAAGATAATAATATTGATATATGCGCCTTACAAGAAACCAAAAAGAAAGGCAAAGGACAAATGCAATACGACGACTACTTAGTGATCTATAGTGGTGTAGAAAAACAAATCAGGGCAAAAGAAAGGGTAGCCATCGCAGTATCCAAGAAATATATAAACAACATACAAGAGTGTGATTACATATCTTCACGAATACTAGTGGTAAAAATGAAAACAGATAACCAAAAATTAAATATAGTGTCAATTTATGCACCCGAAGAAAACAAACCAAAAGAAGAAAGAGAAGCCTTCTACGAACAGCTACAAAATACAGTCGGATCATTACAAAGTAACCAAAAAATGATAATCCTTGGAGATTTTAACGCCCGCATCGGAAACGAAATAATACCTGGAATAAAACAAAGGTTCAACGAAAACGTGTTAAACGATAATGGAGAACTAATGACACAGTTATGCACATTTAACGAGATAAGGATTAATAACACTTTTTACAATCATAAGGAAAACTATAAATTTACATACAGCAACACCAGAGGCTTCAGGTCTACAATTGATTATATTGTCACCAACAGACACGTCCAACCAAACCAAATATTAGATATCAGGACGTTAAATTCCGCTAATGTAGGAAGCGATCATAGCCTGCTATTAGCAAAAATAAGAATGAAGTTTAAACAACAAAGAAATCTTGCCCGAGCAACTCAAGAATCGAAAATAAACATCGAGTCACTATGGAACCTACCAACCAAAAAACTATATGAGAACAGATTGAAAGAAAAAATCGAAATAAACCCAATAAAAGAAGAAGATAATACAAACACAGCCTGGAAGAAACTAAAAACTAATATTTTAGAAGCTGCATATTAAGCCCTGGGAACACGAAATATAAAAAACCGGGCTAGAATGATCAAAACACCTTGGTTCCGCCCAGAGATTAAGGAAATATGCAAAAAAGAGAAAATAGCATACCTTAACTATAGAACATTACGGACACCTGGATTATACGAAAGGTACAGACGAATCCGGAACCAAACAGCGACATTAGTAAGGCAAACAATATAACACCATTGGGAGATTTTTTCGAAGAGAATGGAGAGTGACTTCTATGGACTCCAAAAACAAATCTGGCGATTTATTAGAAATCAAAGAAAGGAGGTTAACGAAATGATCGAAACAAACCAGATCTCAAGAGAAAACTGGGTTAAATACCTAACAGAACTTTATAAATCAGAAGAACCTCAAGTGGAACTAAATACGCCAGAAATAATAACCAAAAACGATATACAAATTGAGTCCAGTGATGTAGAAACAGCTATTCGAAAAATAAAGAATAGGAAGAGCCCAGGGCAAGATGGCATCCGAAACGAACTACTAAAATATGGTGGCCAACGTCTCACACAGCAATTGACATTCCTAATACAAAAAATACTAGACCAACACAAAATACCTGAGGAATGGCGAGCTAGCACAACTATAGTCATGTTTAAAAAAGGTGACAAAAAACTACCTTCAAATTACAGAGGGATAAATCTTTTAAACACTTCATTGAAACAAATAACAACAAAGATTATAACGAATAAAATTAACAGCTTAACGAATCTAGAAGACGAACAACAGGGATTCAGATCAGGCAGATCGTGCACAGACGCGGTTTTCATCATAAGACAGATAATAGATAAATCAGTTGAATACAACAGACCACCATATGTGTGTTTCATTGATCTGGAAAAGGCATTCGATCGAGTGCAGTTAAAGGATGTTATACACCTCCTCTATAATCGGCTAATCCCGAATAATATTATCAAGACCATAGAGGACATCTATAGAAACAGTAAGATCCAAGCAAAGATAAACGGTGCCTTGACTGAACCGATTGATGCAAGTCGTGGTATCTGACAAGGGGATTCCCTAAGCCCCCTGCTTTTTTACATCATTATGGACGAAATAATAAGAAATGTAAGACTGCTAAAAGGTTATAAAATGGGCAACGAAGAAGTAAGCATCCTATGCTATGCTGATGACGCTGTATTAGTGGCCGAAAATGAGGATGATCTACAACGTCTACTATACCTATTTAACTGCATAGCCAAATCATTCAATATGAAAATATCGGCCCAGAAAACTAAATGCATGACAACATCAAAGACACCGTTAAGGTGCAAACTGGAATTTAAAGGGAAGGTTATTCAGCAGGTGTTTGTAGAATATAAGACTGTAAGCGATTCGATATTAATGTCGTGAGTTCGGTTATTTCGACGCATGAATGAGTGAGATAGGGAAGGATGGATAAATCAATTAACACAATTTTACGCGGTATGAAACACTTGCTTCGGCATAAAAACTCTCACGAAGTTGAGAGAAAAGCCGGGGCAAGCTATGACTTTATTTAATCATATAATACAGTAAATAGTAGCCTCTTATATCTTCTTAGACTAGAGAACTCTCTTACCTTTGTCTCCACTACAAATATGTAACTTGTCGAAGCCTACTTAGATGCGTTATCGGGTCTTCAAACACGTTAATCTCGCTACCAACACCTTCCACGTGGGGTAGCCTTTTCCTTCACAAATTTATCCTCGGCAGGTCGACTGGTAAATACTGTAAATAGGCACCGTGACTGTCGGTGACAAGCGTAGTTGTGCCTTTGCACAACTCCTTCAAAACTTATTAAAACAGTGCGTTCGTGTGCTTGCACGACCCCATCGAACTTAATAACGAGCGCGGTTGAGTCTATGCAAAACCCCTTCTACTTGGCCAAGTGCGCGGTTGTGTATACTCACAACCCCCTCGAACTTAGTAAAAAACACACGGTTGTGGCTATCCCCAACCCTTTCAAACTTACCAGTCGACAACTCGAAAGCACACCACAAGAAACCGCTCTTACTTCAAAGAAACCAATATGGCGCCACTGTACCTTATCAGCAAACGAATAATCCTTTTCAATATCCAGAATCGGACTGTCGCTTGCGCTCTCGAGCCAGGGCCTCCGCACCCATCTCCCCTCTCACATGCTTCAAGACGCACTCACATGTACCTGGCATGCTAAGGCGGTCCTACATGTATCTCTAATGCCCCCTTGCGTCCTCATAACTCAACTAATTCAACCGTAACCGATCCTATTTAGAATGTAACTCTAACCAATTTAATATCCCAACGCCGTCGCTGTCTAACCTATTCGGCGCGCAATACAATTCGGTCAAATGCCCTAATTTCACCGAACAGAAGGAAATGAGATTTATGTACCTAGGAATAGAAATCTCAGGGTATGGTGATGTTGAAGCAGAGGTAAGAGAACAGACAATGAAGGCATCCAGAATAGCGGGTTGTTTGAATGACACAATATGGCGAAACAAGAACATGGACATAGAGACCAAAGCAAGAATCTACAAAGCAATGGTAAGACCTATTATGTCACATACCGCAGAAACTCGACCAGACACGGCGAAAACGAAACAGTTACTAGAAACAACCGAAATGAGAGTTCTTCGCAGAATAACTTGAAAAACACTACTGGATCGAGAAAGAAGTGAAGATATAAGAAGAACAGGCAAAGTAGAAAACATTAACGAATGGATACTAAAAAGAAAAAAAGAATGGAACGAACATATCAACAGAATGGACAACGGAAAAATTGTCAGAATTGCACGGGATAAGTCACCGGTTGGCCGTAGAAGCACGGGACGCCCACGGAAACGATGGTGCGACAATTTATCAGTGCAATAGGCAGAAAAACGTCGTTACGAAACAGGCAATTTGCCTAAACCAAAGAATGAAGAAGAAGAAGAAGAAGAAGAATATTACTTTCCTCGACTTTACTATACAACTTCGTTCTCTTAACTAAATCTTAGGCATCTCGTACTTTTGTGTAGCTAATATGTACATATATTATCGTTAAGAGAATAGATTATTTATTTAGGAAAAATCATTTGATGTCTAGCAAGTTTTGATCGCATATAGTGTTGAGGAAATAAAATAAAAATGAGATGAACGTCAAACACTTTACAATTGCTGGTTTGAATTTTAAATAATTCCGTTACAAATAGGTGGTTGACTAGTGTTGCCGTACGTGAGGCGATTTAAAGATATTTAGGATTATATTAATCCCGAGAGTAGACGATAAGTGATTATATTAATCACGTGAGTGGTCAGAGAAACGGAACGAGATCGCAAGTAAGTATCAGAGAGTCCTTGAAGATCACGTCGTAACCGTTTGAGAATTTTAACTATAATGGCTGCCGGAAAAACCGGCGTTACGGCGAGGCGTCAAAAAAGGCGCTTGGGAACGAAACGTGTTCCTAGGGCGACAACTATAGGTTGGCGCCGTTCTTTTTTAATTCTTATTCCCAAACATATAGATTCCTACTCTTATTATGGATTGCTTATTCTTCTATTTAACACTACCTTTGCTTTTTGTAAAGTATTGTTTTATTTATTATGCAAGCTAATAGATATCTAATTACTCCATGGTAATATGAAAATAAAAATTTTGAGTACTTTTTTTTTTTTTTTTTTTATATTACTCACATTTCTGTTAAGGTTTATCTGACATTTTATCCTTCGTCAAAATACAGTCAAACTCATAAGACCTATGCCTATTTATTCTTTAAAGGAAGAAGGATCGTATACATGATAATGGTGACGGTGAAAAGTGAACAATTTAAAAAACACTTCTCTTATTAAAACCAGACTTATATGTTATGTGACAAAAATCAAAGTGAGCATTTGATGCCTTAGCTTTAGAGACAGCAATGAGAATAAAACTTTTCGTTCAAAATCTTAGATCACACTGTACTTTTTTTTGCATTTTTTGGAATTTTAGAATCATATAAAGGGGATTTTAAAGGAAAACATTTTGCATGATTATTCAATTCTCAGATATTTATTTTATCGTATCTATTCATTCTTTAAAATACGTAAGAAATGAACTCTAAGAAATATTATTAATAGAACTCCCAAGAAAATTAAATATAGCAAGGTCTCCATAGGTTTGGGTCAGTAACTAAATAAGCAATAGAAAGGCTACAGTATTGCTTTAATACTTGCACACATAGTCATTACTTTGAACATTTTTTATAAATAAAAATACTAGTGACCTAGAATGGTTTTGTATCTAAAGTCGCTGTATTTGTCTAAACAGCATTTATCAGATAGTATAAATAAAAATATAACATTGCACCTATAAAAGCAAAGGTGCTTTTAAAAAAGGGATAAGTGAAGAAGAATTATCGAAAAACATTTATGCAGATACAAAATTCAATTAAAAAAAATTGTAAGTTTTCAAGAATAATTAGAGACCTATATTACACAAATGGTGATAGGAACTATTGTCAATAAAACATGAAGAAATAATGAAGAAAATATCAAAGTAAAATAAACTTGAGTAATCAGAACTAAAGAAAAAATTAATTCTGAACTTCATTATGGCTGTCACTATAAGAATCTTTGGAATTTTATTTTGCTTTCATAATTTTACGACAATTCCATAGTTATTTATGTTATTGTATTTTAAATAATTACATGTTTTTAAGAATTAATAATTTTAATAAAAGTTTTATTATAAGAATATAGTTTTTTATAACGATATTCTAAAAAATCTTAGAAAAAGATATTTAGAAAATCATAAGTGTGAGTAAAATTAAAAACTCATGTCACATAATTAAGGTCTTTTTACATATTCTTATCGTTTTAAATAAATAAGTAAAAATTAATGATTAAAGGTGATCTTTTAATATAATAATAATCTGTTTTACCTGAAAACTAACGTCACCTTATTAAATGATGATGCTGCAGAATCATTTTTTTAATTCCTCGTGTAGAACCATCGGAATATTCCAAAATTTTTTTTACTCTACAATTCAATATGGCTAATTGTCCTGTAAGATAAAAACCGCTAGAAGCTAATAAACAATCAGTTCCAATGTACCCCGATGCAACCATGGTTACACGAAAAAATTCATATATGCAACCAAATGCGTAGCTCTTTACACCATCTGGCTTAACTAACGGTTTTATTTTATAAGGTAATTTATATTCCAAGGAAGAGTTATCCCTTACTGTAAGAAACAAAAGTAAGTACCATAAATAAAAAGTATTTCAAAAAACCTGTAAAACATATTAGTAGATCAATTAGAATAAAAAATAAATATTATATTTTTTTTTTCCAAATTTAATATACAAGTTGAGCCACTTATTCTTTCCACCAAAATAGCTCCTAAAGTATGATAGCTATCAAAAAAGTTTATAAATCCAATGTTGCATTAAAAGTTCGGTA
>QUOG01000100.1:0-31617 GCA_010416905.1 Polistes dorsalis
TGTTTTGTTTTCTTAATTCGGTTTGTTGTTGTTTCGCTTCTACATTGTCCTTGGGGATTAACGGAGCGAATCTGTTACTAAGCTTTATATTATCTTTAAATGATTTTAAGCTGCTCGATTCAGAAATTATATTTAAAGTTGACGTGGAGCTTGTTCTTCTCTTTTCAGTTTTCTTTAATTTTTCGTTCTCGTTCTTTAATTCTTCCTTCATTTTTTTTAGGTCTTCGATGGTCTCCGAAAGATTGTCAATTTTTTTCTTCACTATTGAACGCCAAAGGTCAGTATTTTCATCGTTTACATTCTGAGGTTTTTCTTCATCGGTGTCTTCATATGATTTTTCCCCCTGTCTGTCTCTCTTCTCGGGTATTTTAGGTTTCGGAATCAAGCGAGCGCGTTTTTTGGCTATTGTATTTCCCTGTGTTTCCATTTCAGTTTTATCACTGTCCATTTTACTACTATTTATGTATACGTCCGTTACGGCCACCTCCTCTGTAGGAGGCTGGCATATTAATCGAAAGTAATTATTAATGCTTAGATTAATATTTTCTTTGTTTTTTCTAATAATTTTTTTCTTATTATAGCACTGGTCGATCCAGTTTTTGCACTAACCGTGAAAAATCACGTCGAATTTCACTCACGTATGAGCTCCGGCACGATCCACTCGCCTCGACGGTTCGACGAGAACTAGCGAGAACTAGTGCTGTCACCGCGTTATGGCCGTTGACGCATAAAGTAATTCGATATATTTCCCTTATATTTAATATGGACTGATATCTATATTTTGATATTTTTTTATTTTTTCTTATATATATAAAATATTTCGATCGATTAAAAATATGTTTCATTTCTTTTTTTTGCTAAATAAATAAATAATAATAATTAGTAGCTTATCTTCTCATACTTCCATTCCTCCCTATCTTTACCTAGTCACGCTATAAATATATAAATATTTATATAAAATTAAATAAAAAAATGAAAATAAAAATATATTAATAAAAAAAAATAATCTTCTTACATTAGAGAATATTATCGATCATCAAGAAGGGAAAAGGCACAAATTTCTTTATCAACTTTATTCTATGTAAAAATGAAATTAATAATTATAATACTAATAATGTAATAATAATAAGATTATTTAAAAAATGAACTAGGAAAATTAAAAAGTAACAAGGAAAATTATTAATGATAATAATAATAATTATTATTATTTATTTTTTAGGTTATTTTTTTTTTAGTTATTTCTCTGAAGTTATTTTTGAGGTTATTTATGCTATATTCGTTTTGGTACGCCAAAGAAGTATAACTTCTTACGTGCGTAGATAAGTAGACACACCAGTTTTTTTTTCATAATAAATTTTTCATAATAAAACTTATATCGTTAGTTAAAAATAAATTCGCACTTCCTATAATACAAATGCATTTCTTTTTATTTATGTTTTCTATAAAATGATTATAAAATACTATTGGAAAAATACAAAAAAAATTTATTAAGCTTACTTCACAATAACGAAAAACAGAAATAAGAAAGCAAAGAAAAAGAACGAAGAGAAAAAGAAAGATTGTTAGAGCTTTTAAGATAAGATATAGGTATCGGCTACGTGAAAAACACAAACACACTGTAGCCACTGTAGCCACTACACTTCTACAGCCAAAAAAATACGTATAAATGTGAAATTTTAATCCACGTTTTCTATATATATCTACGACTAATTTTTAGAATAATATATTTTTTAATGCAGTACTACAAGTTTGCAAAATTAGAAAAAAATCTGAGGTCGGACTCACTGACCATCTCTTTGTTTAAGATAGAAAAACTTGTAAAAAAAATAATTCCTTCACGAAAAATTGAACATAAGTAACCGTCACGAGAAGCGAAGACGATACTAGTTACGCTAGCTCGCCACTTGACAGGTATTTAATTTTTTTCGTACAATTTTTATGACTTTGAAGTTGAAAAGAAACGAATTACTGTTTTCCTATAACATATTAAAAATAAATTTAAATTATGTCTAGGAAAAAATAAATTCCACGTTTTTAAAATATCTTTTCCTGTATATCTTAAATTCATTTTATGTGTAAATATAAAATTCATTTTTTTTTATATATGTATTTAATTTAATACACAAATAAATTTTTACAAAACAAAAAATCAATAATTTAAAATATTATAAAATACATAATTTAATAAGAAAAATATTTATATTTTAAATTTCGTCTTAAAAAGAATACGTATTTAATTTGATATACAAATAAATTTTTGTGATGCAAAAAATTTAGTATTAAATATTAATACTAATTATTTTTATTATATTTGTCGAGACTCTAAATAAATTCATTATTTTTACTCTCCTCTAAATAAAAATTGTTTCTTTTAAAATAAATTATTGTTTTCCTTTTATTCAAGGTTCATTATTTTTGACAATAAATAAAGAAACGGCGTGCCATAAGCATCAAGATTCGATTTAAAAACGCCGCTCTTATACGCTGATATATATAGATATACAGAACGCTCGACACTTAATGGCCAAAACGAAAAATGCTTGCTACAGAAAGAAAAAATAGAAAGAGAGAAATATCGTTTTCTTGTCTCACTCGCACTCGTATACAGAACGCGAAACTATCGATGGCTAGGAAAAAAAATACTCGCTATCGCCTAAAAAAATAGAGAGGGAGAAATGTCGGTTTCTTCTCTCACTCACACTCGCATTCAAAGTCGAGTGAACTGAAGATTGTCGAAATCCTTCGTTTTTGTATTAGTACACACGGACGTTTGCCCGAACGCAAGCCCGTTCACGTGTAAAAACCGACGGAGGGATGAGACTTGCTTCCTTACTCTTACAATTACTTTTACTACTTTTTCTGGCTTTTTTTTTGCAGATACGAAGATAAACCTCACATTATTTTATATGTATTTTTCAATTCTCTACAACTTTTGTTTAAAACTTTTTTCGATTTAATTCCTAGATTTCAAGATAAATCTATTTGTTCGGTGAAATTAGGGTACTTGACCGGTTTGTATTGCTCGCGGAATAGGTTAGGTAGCGACGGCGTTGTGAAATTAGATTGGTTCGTATTACACCCTAGATAGGACTGGTCACGATTGCCTTAGTTTATTCCTGAGGGCACGCGGGGGCATTAGAGATACATGTAGGACTGCCTTTAGCCTGCAAGGTACATGTGTACGTCTTCAAGTATGTGGGAGGGAAGATGCGTGTGTGGGGCCTTGGTATTGAGGGCCCACGCTGCAGACCAGATCTGGATAGCGAGAAAAAGTGTTCGTTTCTGATAAAGGAAAGTGACGCCATATTGGCCTTATTGAAGTGAGAGCTGTTTCTTTTTTGTGGTGTGCTTCCGAGCTACCGACGGTGCTGGCCGGTTTACCAGCATAGGATAGAATTTCGGTGGCTCAAGCTACCCCCAGGTTGAAGTTGCTGACGACGAGAATAACGCGCATTAAAGGACCGATAACGCGTCTAAGTAGGCTGCGATATTTTGAGTAATTGTAGCGGAGACAAAGGTAAGAGAGCTCTCTAGTGTAAGAAGAAGGGATGGGGTACTTTGCGACGAAATAAGTGCATACGTACTTTGTGTAACTTTTCCACAGGGTACTACTTACTGTATCATTTGTTTAAATAAAGTCACCGCTTGCCCCGGTTTTTCTCTCAACTTCGTGAGAGTTTTTATGCCGAGGTAAGCATTTCATACCGCGTAAAATTGTGTTGATTGATTTATCTATCCTTTCCTATCTCACTCATTCATGCGTCGAATTAACCGAACTCACGACATTAATATCAAATTGCTTCCAGTCTTATATTCTACAAACACTTTTTTTTACTCTTTTTTACCCTTTTTCTCAGAAACAACACATTTTATTGCAAAAAAATTAGAACTATTTGATTCAGAGTTGTTAAGTTACCCTTAGGTTAAATTTTCGAACTTTTAGCTAAAAAAGTAGAAGTTTGGCTTTATTTGACTGGCCTACAATGGGAAATGTGTTTTTCTTTTTACTTGACATATATATACTCATACTTACGTTTTTAGCTATATCATTGTGCTATTTCTTGCGTATTGTCTACTTATTTAAATATTCTTTTATGAATCGAGTAATAAAATGTTTCTTCATCTATTTGATATGCTGTCAATGGGTTAGTTTACTGAATGGTACGTCTCTGTAATTTTAATCTGATTTACAAGTTAGCAAATCACTTATTAGGAAATTCTCTTTTGATCATTTTGATCGTTTGACAAAGACATAAGAAAAGGGGACTATCCTTAATTATAAGAATATAAGTAAAAAATGCTTAATATGTAAGCAATTATTCTCTAATTTCACAAATTAAGTACTATTTCAAAGACTTTACCACGGCCTCCAAAATCAGGTGATAGTCGAGAAATTAGGTTCAATTTGATTCTTTCATTTGTTTGTTCTCGTGAAACGCAAGCTTTTAATTCGTTCACTGCTCTAACGAAATTATTTTCCTTTTCTAACGATAAAGATATGTCGGAACATTTTTCTATGCAAGTTATAAATCTTTGCAATACTTTCATCAATGCTTTAGTTTCTAATTTACAGACTTGCTCTATATTTATCGTCTTTGTACTAGATGAAACGAATACATATACTTTGATACGGTCACTATTTCGATATTGTTTCTCCTCTTTAAACATTTGTATGAAATAAACAGCCTACGACTCTTTTTATATTTAATATTTCTATTGTTCTAAAAAAATACGTGGTAAATGCAATTCCAACTCACTCAGCAACGACGGTACAGACATTTCAAGTTTATTACTATTTTTTGTTGATTCATGTCGCTATTTCCTGGGAATAGTCGAATTTTGTATTTTAGCTACACATAGCTACAAGTGTGTCTAATGTGTGCAGTGGTGAGATTAGTCAATGTAGGACTATTGTAAGATCCAACTGAAATGCCACACGACAAGAGATGATTCTTCGCTATGCATTTTTTATTGTTTTGCCGAATTTTAGGAGAATCGTGAAAAGATTAGCCTTAATAATAAGACTGGCAATCAATAGGTTTTTTAACCCTTTATAAACCGTATTTTTACTTTAAATAAAAAAAATTTTTTAAACAAAAAATTATTAATTATAAATGTATATGGTTTTTACGCAGATTTTTCAATCATAGAGTCTTCTAACAATTTTGTTGAGGTATGAAGAGGAAGAAATAAGATTAAATTTAGATCAAGCAATAAAATACTTGGTTGAGCAAATATGAAGTGTGATATATTTTATACTCGTCAAGGAAAAGCTTTTCGGGCTAAAAACCCTGTTTGGTAGTTCAAATATAAAGTAATTGCGTCCAACAATAGGTTAGACTCGTAGCTTATCTCTTGTTCGCTTCGATTGTACAAGATACTATAGGTTCTCTCACCTATTGTATTGCTAATGTGCTGCATCACCTTATGGAACATTTTGAAAAAAAGTACTTTTTTTGTTTCTTTCTTTACATATTTATATAATTGTTTATTTACATTTGTAGAAACAGAACGTTATCTTTTCTTATGGATTCTTTCTTGCTTTTGACATAAACAAAATGCAATTTTAGTTTCTAATATCAATAAATTATATTGTTTCCTGGGGTTTACAGAATGCGATGAATTTTGTCAACGGATGCACGAGCGATGTAAATTAAGATAATAGAATATATTTTGCAGTGAAGATCTATATCTCTTGTATTTTTATAGCTCTTTCGCAATAAAACTGGTAAATATAGTCAGGAATTGTTCGATTTAACAAGTTTTCAGCTTATTACGATATTTGTCGGAAAACATAGGTATTATCCTAAATGTGTAGAAATGCCTCTTATAAATTAAAATTACTTCATAGTAACTGAACTGCATCATAAAAAAAATTAACTGTCTATTCGGATATAAAATGTAGTATTAGACGCGTATATATACAATTTAAATGTCCGTGCAAAAGTGCAGAGTAAATTTGATAACAGTTTTAGAACGAATATTAAGTATTAAATTTAAAGAACTCAACAACTGTAGCGCGGTGGCATCATGAGTTCCCGCTCGATCATTTAAGTCAAGCAGCGCTAAGCACGATTAGTAACTCGATGGGTGTAGGCCAGTCAATTAGGGTCAAACATCAACTTTTTTTATTAACAGCTTCAAAATTTAATATAAGGGTAAGTTGACGAGGCTAAAACGAATGGTGCTAATTTTATTAAAATCAGCCGCCGGCATCTCGGGAAAAAAGGGTAAAAAAGAGTAAAATATAGTCTTATCTTAGAATCTAGGCATTTAATCGAAAAAAGTTTCAAACAAAAGTTATGGAGAATTGAAAATTAAATAAAAAATGTCCAAATGTTTATCTTCGTATCTGCAAAAATAAGCGAGAAATATTGAAAAAAAATAATTGTAGAGTGACTGAAAAAAGAAACTGATATTTCTCCCTTTCTATTTGTTCATGCGATAACGAATATTTTTGCCTTGGCCATCGATTGTTGAGCGCTCTTTATACGATTACGAGTGAGACAATAAACTGATATTTCTCTTTTTATATTTTTTCTTTCGGTAGCGAGAATTTTTCGTTTTGGCCATCGAGCGTCGAGCGTTCTGTATATCTATATATATCGGCGTATAAGCGCGGCACTTTTAAATCGAATCTTGATGCTTATGGCACGCCGTTTTTCTATTTATTGTCAAAAATAATAAACCTTGAGTAAAAAAAAAAAAATAATTCATTTTAACAGGAAATATTATTATTTAGTGGAGAGTAAAAATAATGAATTAATTTTGTGTCTCGCCATAAAATTAATTAGAATAATTAATTGATATAAATTCTTTGCCTCACAAAAATTTATTTATATATCCAATTAAATACATATTTGAAAAAGAATAATTTTATATCCACACATAAAATTAATTCAAGATATATATGAAAGGATATTCTAAAAACGTGGAATTTATTTTTTGTCTATACATAATTTTAATCCATTTTTATTATATTATATGAAAACAGTAATGCATTCTGATTCATCTTCGAAGTCTTAAGAATTCTATGAAAAATCTATCTATTATCAAGTGGTGCGTTAGCGTAAGTAGTAACGTCTTCGCTTCTCGCGCTGGTTATTAACGTTCGATTCTTTGTGAGGGAATTATTTTTTTTATAAGTTTCTCTATCCTTAGGTTACATAAATTATTTTTACATTTCCTAATTTCTAATTATATATCTATATAAGACTATTTATGGTGTAGGTTGAGTACAGTTAAAAACAAAATTGTGTTTTTGTAACGAGAAGATTTAAACTTTTATTTTCAAACTTATGTGACTAATATTTACATTTCTTACCTGTAACGAGAAGAAACGACATTTAGTGTTCGTTATAAACCGTATCGTTCCTACTGCTCAAGTAAACGCTCGCGACTGATCTCGCAACTCTTATCTATTCCCCCTCTCTTTTACATCAGCTGACCTGTATGTCAGGTACGTACCAACGATTTCGATCAACGCGGTAAATCAATTAAAGAATATTTCTTTACATCTCCCTTCCCTAAGGAGAAAATGTTTACATTTTCTTATGAATAATGTACATATATTGTAACTATTTTATAACTAAATCAGCACTTAAATTTTTTTTTTTTCTTTTTTTTTTATTGTTGATTTCCTGTTATTGCTAGAATTAATTTTGATATATGGAATAAATTTGACCTTTGTCTTTTCCGTCCCATGTTAATTTCAAATATTGAGTTCGAAAATTTTTTTAAAATTTCATAGGGTCCACTTCTCAATTCATCCAGTTTTTTTCTATTTAACTTGTTTCCATTCTCCACGTATACCAAATCGCCTGCGGACAACATCAACTATTTTCTATTTTTATCATAGACCTTCTTATTATACTCATGGGATTTTTTCGAGTTTTCCAACGCTGTTATTTTATCTTTTGCCCAATCTTCTCCAGTGATTGTTATTCTTAATTCTTTAGGCAGTGTTGTATTTGCCAAAATTCCTCCAACATGGAGTCTTCCGGCGATTGGATTAAGGTAATTATGAGGAGGGTTAAAAGATGAATTAGAATAAAATAAAACACGTGGTTGAGCCAATAAGTGCAATGCTTTAATGGCTCGTCAGGGAAAAAGCCTTGCGGCAAAAAACCCTGGTTGTTATCAATACAATGGACGACGATGGATCACGGACATAGCCCGTGATCTACTTCTCGTCACGATTACCTGGATGGGTAATCACGTTGAAAGAAATAGAAATTATATCTCTCACCGTTAATTATCGCCTCTACTTCTCGATTATTGTCGCTCCTGCGATCCACCACTGGTGTTATAATATCTGTAAGACGTATTCGTCTTAACAGATAAACTCCTTGTCTTTCTATGATCCTCTCGCTCGTCGTCTCCGATGGTTTTGTTTCCAATTGTCCTCGTAGGCGTCCAGCGGTTGAATAGAATGAGTGTTTTTGGTAATGGGCCCTGCAGGGTGCACTCACTCAGAGGTCGAGTGGTGGGGTTATGGATACTAGTGCCTAGTTACTAGTTCCTTTCAATCGATTGGTGCGCGCACAGTATATCTCGTTTTTTAGTTACAATCGATTTTTGGTTACGATCGATTCCGATCGTACAAGTGTTGTGGAGTTTTTCCCATACATCAGGTATGAGGGAGCAAATCCTGTAATACTATGTTTCGTGTCGTTGTAATTCTTCACACATTCTTGTGCTACTGTTGTCCAAGCTACCTTCTTCTTGTTTTCATTCATTTTGCATCTGATCCTGTTGACGAGTGTCTGATTCAATCTCTCGTTCAGACCATTTGAGAACGGGGAATCAGCACTTGTAAAAATGATAAGTATATTTTTTTTCCTATGTACTCTCGGAACTCTTTTGAATCTATCCCGGGATATTGATCAGCTAAAATGCTTCCAATTTCCTCCGTTTCTGCGACCATATCTACCAATTTAATAAAATCAGGTGCACTCTGGGATTTGGACGTTCGTATGTAGGCATATCGTGTGAAATGGTCGACTAAGAGGTGTATGTATTGGAAACATTTTTATCGCAATTAGATTGTCGTTTAAAGGTTTGACCGAATTGTTTTGTATAATATGACCCAAGTATTTCACCGAGTCTCTTGCAAAAGCGTATTTCGCGAATTTCAATCTAAATCCCTCCTTCTTTATGGCTTGAAACAGCCGCCTCAGATGATTCATATGTTCGTTGAATGATTTGGAAAATATTAGTAAGTCGTCTATAGAACAGACGGTGAAATCTGTAAGTTTGTTTTTTCTGATTATGTTACTTATTATCCTTTGAAATATCGCTAGTGAGGTCTTAAGTCCAAATGGTAAACAAGTCCACTGGAAGTGACCTTCTTGTGTAACGAATGCTGTTTTGTATCTATCTGACACTCGTAAAGGAATGGACCAGAATGCTGAGTTCATGTCTAGCGTCGAAAAATATTTACAGTTTCTTGTTTTAATCACAAGGTCTTCAATCAAAGGGAATGGTTGCGATTGTGGAACAACGATTTTGTTTAAGTCCCTGAAGTCAATGCATAATCTTGATTTCCTGTTTTCTTCTTTTTTGAATGCTAGAGTAACTGGCGCGGCGAACGGGCTGTATGATTCCTCTATCAATCTTTTATCTAATAATTTTGCTACTTGTGATTCAATTTCCTTCTTGTCTTCTACTGTGCATCGATATGGTCTCTTACTGCAATATTTCTCTGTCTGTAAATCGATTTGTGCTTCATAGTTTCTCATCGTGCCTATATCGTATTTATCTTTAGAAAAAATTGAAGTATTTTCATTTATTAGTTCTTTTATTATAAGTCTTTCTTCATTGTTCAGATGACTTATATCAATCTTAAAGTCTTCTTCTTTGACATTCTCGTTAAAATTAACCAACATTTTTTCTTCTACGCTTTCATTTCTTAAGTTTTTATCAATCATACTATTATTCTATTGTTCCTCGCTAATCTTTTGACTGACCGATAATAGGCCAGTCAACGCGGGCCAAACATCGAGTTTTTTTACCAACAGCTTCAAAATTTAATTTAGGGGAAGTTGACAACGCTAAATCAAATGGTGTTAATTTTATTAAAATCAACCCCCGATGTTTTGAGAAAAAGGGTAAAAAAGGGTAAAAAATGGCTTTATCTAAGAATCTAGGCATTTAATCGAAAAAAGTTTTAAACAAAAGTTGTAGAGAATTGAAAAATAAATAAAAAATGTTTTATGGTTTATCTTCGTATCTGCAAAAATAAACGAGAAAAAGTGGTCAAAGTAATTGTGAGAGAAGGGAAGCAAGTGTCGCCCCTCTGTCGGTTTTTACACGCGAGCGGGCTAGTGTGCGTGCGAGCGTCCGTGTATACTAATACACAAACGAAGGATCTTCGGCAATCTTCGGGACTCTCGGTCTTGAATGAAAGTGCGAGTAAGAGAACAAACCAATATTTCTCTCTTTTTATTTATCATGCGATAACGAGTATTTTTGTTTTAGCCATCGATTGTTGACCGTTCTGTATACGAGTGCGAGTGAGACAATAAACTGATATTTCTCTATTTCTATTTTTTCATTCGGTAGCCAGAATTTTACATCTTGGCCATCGAGTTTCGAGCGTTCTGTATATCTATATATATCGGCGTATAAGCGCGGCACTTTTAAATCGAATCTTGATGCTTATGGCACGCCGTTTCTTTATTTATTGTCAAAAATAATAAACCTTGAGTAAAAAAAAAAAATAATTCATTTTAACAGGAAATATTATTATTTAGTGGAGAGTAAAAATAATGAATTAATTTTGTGTCTCGCCATAAAATTAATTAGAATAATTAATTGATATAAATTCTTTGCCTCACAAAAATTTATTTATATATCAAATTAAATACATATTTGAAAAAGAATAATTTTATATCCGCACATAAAATTAATTCAAGATATATATGAAAGGATATTCTAAAAACGTGGAATTTATTTTTTGTCTATACATAATTTTAATTCATTTTTATTATGTTATAAGAAAACAGTAATGCATTCTGATTCATCTTCGAAGTATTAAGAATTGTACGAATACTTATAAAAAAAATAATTCCCCCACGAAGAATCAAACGTTAATAACCGATACGAGAAGCGAAGACGATACTACTTACGCTAGCGCACCACTTGATAATTGCTCAATTTTTTTCGTACAATTCCTAATACTTCGAAGATGAATCAGAATGCATTACTGTTTTCTTATAACATAACAGAAATGAATTAAAATTATGTATAGACAAAAAATAAATTCCACGTTTTTAGAATATCCTTTCATATATATCTTGAATTAATTTTATGTGTGGATATAAAATTATTCTTTTTCAAATATGTATTTAATTTGATATATAAATAAATTTTTGTGAGGCAAAGAATTTATATCAATTAATTATTCTAATTAATTTTATGGCGAGACACAAAATTAATTCATTATTTTTACTCTCCACTAAATAATAATATTTCCTGTTAAAATGAATTATTTTTTGAAGTTATACTTCTTTTGGCGCGTTAGGAAAAATGTAATGGGGAGCGATTTGGTTCCGAGCGTCTGGGAAAACGACACCATTAAGTTTGTCGGTATTTACGACGCGTGGCAAATACGATTTCAAGTTTACGGCATGAAGTTGTCTCTCTTCTTCCTCCTCTTTTTTTCTCAAGCGGGTCACCTATCCAAATACTAATCGTACTCAGCGCTGCTTTACTTAAATGATCGAGCGAGAACTAATGCTGTAACCGCGCCATGGCCGTTGACGCGTGAAGTAATTCGATATATCTCTCTTATATTTAGTGTGGACTGATATCTATATTTTTATATTTTTGAAGTTATTCTTTTTATTCTTTCTTATATATATTATAATATATCGATCGATTGAAAATATTTTTCTTTTCTTTTTTTTGAAGTTATTTAGTTAACTTAATAGAAAAGAATAAATAGTAGCTTATCTACTCATTTTTTCAATCCTCCTCCTTTTTACCTGGTCACGCTATAAATATATATATATTTAAATTAAATTAAATAACCTCAATAAATTAATGAGAATAAAAATATAATAGTAAAAGAAAAACAATCTTCTTACATTAGAAAATATTATTGATCATCAAGCAAGCGTATTCGAAATACGCGGCTCAATCATTTTGAAAATATTGAAAATAACGAAATTTTCTTATCGTCCCTCCCCACTTTTTAAACCGTTGCTAAGCACGCCCTGCTGGGCCTATTAAACAAAACACTCGTCCTATTCTTCCACTGGACGAATACGACAATACGTCTTAGATAAGCAGCGAAGAATTCACAAAGAAAGCGACGAACAAAGCGATTTAAGCTAGAATGAAATATGAAAAGTATAAGTATTCCTTATACTTCCATAAACGAGGTGAACCTTTTTGTTGAATCCGTATACAAACGAAGCGAGCAAGAGGTGAGATTCGTGTTTAATTTTTTGTTATAACCGCAATTCCTTATTATGTTTAATTTATCAACCAGAGCTTTTAAGCTACAAGGCTTTTTGTCTGACGAGCCAATATATTATTATACTTTGTATTAACTTAACCAAGAGTTTTTCTTTTTCTTATTTGTTGTTTTATTTTATTAATTTTGTTAATAATTGTATTTTATTTAAATTGTATTTATTATCTTTATTTTATTAAAGTTTTTATTGAAGCTATATTTTATTTTATTTACAAATATAGAGTATATGTTGGCATTCGGGAAAATAGTAGTTATTTCGTATTGAATACAATGAAGATGGAGAAGTAAATGTTGTGTGGCTTGAGTTTCCGCATTCACTACAGATTGGCCAGAAAATCAAAAAGAAAGTTGCTGGACATGTTGCTGCTATTCAGATTAAAAAAACAGCAGTACTGATCGGACGTTGATCTGCAACTATTTCTTTTAACAACAATAAAACAATTGACGTTAAGCGTTCACATTTACCTCTAATTTGTGCTTCTGCGACAACAATTCACAAATCACAAGGGAGCAAATGTCCCGAAGTGAATATGATAAAAAACATCAATTGACATTAGTCTATGTTGCTTTGTCACGCGTAACAACTATCGAGGGCTTATACATTACAGCAAAAGATAATGATAATACTTTTTATCACCGCCGAAGACCATCAACTGTAATGATTAGTTTTCAAGATGAATAAAGGAGACTCTCAAATAATCGCTTAGTAATTATTAGTAAAGACATCCAACAATTTATGAACCAAAGGAAAGGTTTGACACTGTATATTTTAAATTGTCAAAATTTGCGAGCTCACTCAAAGGATATGATTGATTCTATTTTACTAGAATCTGAAATTTTAATGTTGAGTGAAACTTAGTTACATGATAACGAGTCTGTTAGTATACCAAATTTCAATTGTATAATTGAATACAAACGACTAAATGTTCGAGCTTGAGAAGTTGCTATCTATCACAATGCGAATGATACAACTAACTTTCTGACCACTAATATCGACATGACTGTGAGACAGTCCGATTTTGTTAGTACTGCTACATCATCGGTGGGTGATTTTTGTATAGCAGAGTGTACAACGGAAGATGATAAAATAATTGTTTTAATAGCAGTTTATATTTCTCCAAATCAAAGAATTGAAAATATTATTCATTTCTTGGAACAGGTGCTATCTCCATACACAGCATATAGAACACCATATATGGGTAAAGGCGAAGATAAGCTACCAATAATTTTAAGTGGAGATTTTAATGTTAATTTCTGCTCTGAAAATTCTTATGTACTCATCAACTTTTTACGTGAAGATTTTAATCTTTCAATAAATAATGACAGAACAGTTCCTACAACCCAATATGGTACTACAATTTATGCTGTATTTACACGATATTTAGATAACGTTTCAACTAGACTATTTGTATCATATTTTAGCTACTATAAGCCTCTTGTAACTCACATGGCCATAGAATCACAAACAGATCAACTAATGAACGTGAATTAATTAAATTTCAATATGTATAAATTTTATGTATATATATATATATATATATATATAGTAATATTGAAGTTATTTAAATTATTTAAATTATCATCCACGGTTTTTATGCCACAAGGCTTTTCCCTGACGAGCAAATAAAGTATTGAACCTTGTTGTATTTGCTCAACCAAGTGTTTTATTTCTTATTTCGTATTTTAATTAAACCCTTTTTCTTCCTCATGTATAAATAAATAATATTATACTTATTTTTTGAAGTTATTTTTGATGTTATTAATGCTAAATTCGTTTTGGTACGATAAAGAAGTATAACTTCTTACGTGCGTACATAAGTACACACACCAGTTTTTTTTTTTACTCAAGGTTTATTATTTTTGACAATAAATAAAGAAACGGCGTGTTATAAGCATCAAGATTGGATTTAAAAGTGTCGCGCTTATACGCCGATATATATAGATATACAGAACGCTCGACACTCGATGGCCAAGACGTAAAATTCTGGCTACCGAATGAAAAAGTAGAAAGAGAGAAACATCGGTTTTCTTTCTTACTCGCAATCGCATTCAAGATCGTTCGTTTTTGTTTAGTACACACGGACGCTCGCACACACAATAGCCCGCTCACGTGTAAAAACCGTCGGAGGGGTAAGACTTGTTTTCATATTCTTACAATTACTTTTCCATTTTTTTCCAATATTTTTAACTTATTTTTACAAATACGAAGATACGAACCATATAAAATTTTTTATGTATTTTGAAATTCTCCACAACTTTTGTTTGAAACTTTTTTCGATTAAAGGCCTAGATTCTAAGATAAGGCTATATTTTACCCTTTTTTACCCTTTTTCCCCGAGATGCCGGTTGCTGATTTTAATAAAATTAGCACCATTCGATTCAGCGTCATGAACTTACAATTTTATCAAATTTTGAAGCTGTTAACAAAAAAAGTCGATGTTTAGTCCTTATTGACTGGCCTAGTGACCCGCTTGAGAAAAAACCGCTTAAGGGTCATTGACGTCAAGACTCTCCGTCTAGTTAATACCAAGCTGGTCAAATCCTAGGCAAAGAAGGTGGGTTTAGGGATGAGGCTAGTAACCTACTCTTGGTGAAAAACAATAAAAATGCTTCTGCAATTAGCAATAGAGCCTCGGTTTGACGGATACAAGGATGACGACTCAGCAAGGAAAAAGGCACACGCAAAGGAAGCGACAAAATATGAAAACGCTTAGAATGGGATGCTGAAACAGAACTTCTCTAAACAACAAAGACCAGAAAGTAATAGAGGAAATGAGCAAACACAAACTAGAAATCTGCTATCTTTCTGAAACCTAATGAAAGGCAAAGGAAGCCTTCAATATGGAAGATACATTCTACTCTATAGCAGGAAAAGTAAAAACTAGAAGGCCACCTCAGGAGCAGGTATACTGCTGAGCAAGAGATACGTAGACAATTTACTAGAGTTCAAATACATCAGTGACGGGATACTACAGGTAACGCTGCAGCTCCAGAAGATGAAGACGACGAGCATAATCAGTGTATATACTCCTGACACCATCAAACCACAAAAGGAGAAAGAGGAATTCTACGATCTGCTGCAAGCACACCTAGACAAAATCCCTAGACGAGACGAGACTGTAATACTCGGTGATTTCAACGCAATGATCGGCAACGAGGTAGTAAGAGGAATCAAATATCGTTTTAATGAGGATTCTCTGAACGACAACGGGGACAGGCTAACTAACTTCCGTGTAACGAACGATCTACGTATTAACAACACATTTTACCCCCATAAACTGCAACAGAAATTACCTACGAAAATAAGAGAGTACAGAAATCGAAATTATATTATATAATATCTAATAGAAATATACACCTTACAAAAATAATGGACGTCAGAGAGCTGACGTCAGCAAACACAGGAACTAACAACAACTTGGTACTTGCAAAAATAAGAAAAAATACGCTTGACAATAAAAAAAAGCCAAAAGGAAAAACAGTTGAAAAAATAAATATAGAATCTATAAGCGATGAAACAAGTAGGAACTTGTGGCAAAGATATCTAAAGCAAAAAATAGTAGGAAACAAAATTCTAGAAATAGAGAATGTAGAGACGGCTTGGCAAAAGATAAAAACCAACATTACAGGGGTAGCAGGAGAGGCCCTTGGCAAGAGAAGGCGCAACCTTGTCGGAGAGTAGAATAACACTTCATTGTTACAGGAAGAAGTAAGGACGTTAACAGAAGAAAAAAGGTAAGCCTATCTTCAGTACCGAAGTAATACAACAACATACGATTATTACCGAGGAACAAGAAACAAAGTAAATAAGGCAATCAGGCAAATCAGGCAAATTAAACGGGACTATTGGGAGAAATTCTTAGCTGACATGAAACACGACTTATACGAAGCACAGAAAAAAGTAGGAAATATATAACGAAACTGAAGAAAACATGTAAACAAATCCTTGCAGACCGCCAAATTTACAACAGACAATAAGAAAATCATTTCACTGAACAGTATGAAAACGGGGCGGAGGAGACGTAAAACAAAAACGAGGAAGAAGAAGAGGAGGCACTAAACGATTACACTATCTCATATAAAGAAAAAACAATAGACAAAAAACACACTACACTATCTCATATAAAAAAAAAAAACAATAGACAAACTAAAAAATCGTGAAACACAAGGAACAAATGAGATAATAAATTATCAAATAAAAAATAGGGAAAGACAACTAAAAGAACAACTAATTACCCTTTTCAATAAAATATTGCCTCGGAATTGGACGGATACACTGATGACGACCCATGCTAGAAAACGGATAACGAATTGAAAAAGAAAAAACATTACCAGGATGGCCTCTTGGAATGTAAAATCCCTTAATAACAAAGAACAAGAAATTCTACAAGAACTTGAAAATCAGAAAATAGACATTGCTGCACTCCAAGAAACGAAGAAGAAAAGTAAGGGCCAAAGAATATACGGTGAATATATTGTGATATACAGCGGCGTTGAAAAGAGCGAACGAGCTAAGGAGGGTGTCGCCATTGCCTTACATAAAAGATACATCAACCAGATCGAAAGCTGTCAACACATATCATCACGAATTGTACTGCTTAAGTTGCTGACTGATTCGTCCCCACTAAATATCTTGTCCATTTATGCACCAGACGAGAATAAAGCGAAGCAAAAAAGTGAAGAATTTTACAAAGAACTTGAACGTATCATTGAATCACTACCCCCGAGGGAACGAGTAGTAATTTTAGGGGACTTTAACGCTCGCATTGGTCACCAACCGATCCCCGGCATAATGCAGAGACTCAATGAGCAAACACTGAATGAGAACGGAAAACTCATGATAGACTTCTGCTCCCTAAATGGATTTAGAATCACAAATACATTTTTCAACCACAAAGAGCAACACAATTACACTTTTAGCAACACACGGGGTCAACGCTCAACCATTGATTATATCTTAACCAATAGTTATATACCATCATCTGAAATTTCGGATGTGAAAACACTTAACTCAGCCGACGTTGGAAGCGACCACAATCTACTTCTTGGTAAATTTAGAATCAAATGCCACCACAAAAGAAAAGATCAAAGTCACGTAACAAATGAAGAAACAATAAAGATAGATACCTTCTGGGATACAACAACACGAGAATTATACCAAAGACGCTTAAGAGAAAAAATCGAACTGAACCCAGCTGATAATCGTGACGAAGTAAACACTGTATGGCTGAAACTAAAAACAAACATAAAAAGCGCGGCCATAGAGGCATTGGGAACCAAGAAATGTAAAAAACGAGACGTCACAAAAAATAAAACTCCACGGTTCTGCGAAGAGATAAAAGAACAATGTAAGAAGAAAAAACAAGCCTACCTTAAATATCTAACAACTAGAACTGCCGAGTCTTACAACGCATACATAAACATCAGGAACGAAACTGGTACGCTAGTTAGAAGAATGAAGGACATTCAATGGGAAAAGTTCTCAAAACAACCAGAGAAGGACTTTTACGGTCTCCAAAAACAAATGTGGAGATTCATTAGAAACCAAAAGAAAGAAATTGCGGAATTATTACCAGTAAGCCAAATTGATAAGGAAACATGGACCGCATATCTAAAAGACCTATACAAGGATGACCAACCTAACAAAGCACAAGGTGTCCCAGATATCATGATAAATAATAACATCTCTATCGACGAAGCTGACATAAGAAAAGCACTATATGGATTGAGAAACAGGAAGAGCCCTGGTCAAGACGGCATCGCAAATGAACTCCTAAAATACGGTGGAGAAAGATTGGTTCAGGAGTTGACTATTCTCACACAAAGGATCCTCGAACAACAAAAAATTCCGGACGAATGGAGAACAAGCATAATGATTTTACTCTTTAAAAAAGGAGATAAAAAACAGCCCGGGAACTATAGAGGAATAAATCTGCTATGCACTACCTTGAAATTAGTCACCAAAGTAATCTCAAATCTTATCAGTGAAAGGATAACACTAGCTGACGAGCAACAAGGGTTCAGACCTGGACGATCATGTACAGATGCAGCATTCGTCATCAGACAAATAACGGAAAAGTCGATAGAATATAATAAGCCGGCGTTCTTCTGCTTCATAGACCTAAAAAAAAGCGTTCGATAGGATACGACTAACTGATGTGGTTCATCTCCTCTATAACAGACAAATACCAAACAACATCATAAAAACAATAGAAGATATATACCAGAACAACAACATACAGGCAAAGATAGATAACGAACTAAAAGAACCCATAACACTGGGAAGAGGCATTAGACAGGGAGACTCACTGAGCCCGCTACTATTCAATATTATCATGGATGAAATTATAAAAAAAGTCTGTAGACAGAGAGGTTATAGGATGGGAGATAAAGAACTGAAAATCATATGCTATGCAGACGACGCAGTTTTAATAGCGGAAAACGAAGACGATCTGCAGAGACTTCTACATGAGTTCAACACAATGGCTCAATCTCTTATGATGGTAATATCTACATCCAAAACTAAGTGCATGACCACGTCAAAGATACCCCTTAGATGTAAATTGGTGGTTGATGGGAACATTATACAACAAGTGATGAAGTTTGACTACTTCGGCATAGAAATTTCCAGCTTTGGTGAAATAGAAATGGAAGTAAGAACACAAGTGGTTAAGGCAACAAGAGCTGCGGCGCAACTCAATGACACCATATTCCGCAACAAACATCTCAGAATAGACACAAAAAGCCGTATTTACAAGGCCACTATAAGACCCATACTAACATATGCGGCGGAAATAAGACCCGAGACATCTAAAACCCGCCAGATGATGGAGGCAGCGGAAATGAAAATAATCCGGAGAATAACCGGGAAATCTCTATGGGATAGACAAAGAAGTGAAGCCCTCAGAAGAACATGCCAAATCGACAACATCAATGATTGGGTATTGGGGAGGAAAATTCAGTGGAACGATCACATAACCCGAATGACAGGGGACCGAATTGTGAAGATCGCTAGGGATAGATCACCACTAGGGAAACGAAGCCCAGGAAGACCACGAAAACGATGGGCGGACGTTATACCTACAAGAAGCGAGTTGCGATGAAGAACAGGCAATATGCCTATTTGGACGTTGGAAGAAGAAGAAGAAGAAGAAGAAAATATTGAAACAAAAGAAAATGCCATTTCGATGGAAGAAGTGTATACTAGTTCCCATATTTAGCAGAGGAACTAAGTAAGAACCAAAGAACTATCGCGGAATCAATCTTCTAAGTGCAGTACAGAAGGTGATAACAAAAATCTTAGCGAAAGTAATAGAGCGGAAAGGAATAAGCAAAGAGAGGCAAGGCTTTAGACAAAACAGATCGACGGTAGATGCAATATTCATACTAACCCAAATAGCCAAAAAAGCGAAAGAATTCAATTAACTAGTATACATGTGTTTCGTTGGTCTCCAAAAAGCGTTTGACAAAGTAGACCTTGGAGACGTAATACTGTTCTTGAGAGCCAGAGGAGTAAACTGCGCCGTAAGATATATAATAAAAGAACTCAACACCAACAACAAAACCAGGATAAGAACTGGAAATATGACAACGAAAATAATTCCGATAACAAGTGAAATAGAACAGAGCGACAGTCTAAGCCTGATCATTTTAAACCTGATCATAGACGAAATAATAATAGAGGTGAAAACAGCTGGACAAGGAATCAAGTTAGAAAAAGAAAAATAATAATAATATGCCAAACAGACGATGCAGTCATCATGCCGGAAGACGAAGACGACTTACAAAGGATGCTGTAAATATTCGAAAAGACAACCTGCAAACTTGACATAAAAATTTCGGTACAGAAGACCGAATCATTCACCATCTTCAAGGAGCCTCGACAATGAGAGTTAGGGGTATACACCGAAAGTGTAAACAAAGCTATGCGTTTTATGTAGCTACGATTAAACATCACGAGCAACAGAAACTTAGAAGAGAAGATAAAAGAGAAAGCAATCAAAGCCTCCATAATAGCCTCCATAATAGCCTCAGGATACCTTAGGGATATCAAATCGAGAAATAACCATATGAGCATTAAAAGCAAGGAACGGTTATATAAGACTTGTGTCAGGCCGATAATGACATATTCGACAGAGATAAAGGCAGAATCCTCGATATCAAAACGTATCCTGAGAACTGCAGAAATGAAGAAGCTACGAGCAATAACGGGGAACACACTAAGAGATAAAAGAAGGAACAAAGAGATAAGAAAAGAATGCGAGACCCACGACGTGGAAAGGTAGATAGAAGGGAGAAAAAGAGAGTGGTAAGAGCATGTAGACAGGATGGACGACAGTAGGCTACCAAAGGTGACAAAAATAGGAAAAATTAGGACAACAAGACCACCTGAAAGACCTAGAAAAAGGTGACACGAAAGCTGGACGTCATCATCAGAAGATCAACAAACGCCCTAGAACAGAGAAATTATATAGCTAATACATATGACAGGGCGAAATCATAAAAATAATAATAAGAAGAAGAAGAAGAGAAGAAATTCAAAGAAGAAATACTTTAGTAGTAACGCTTGGTTCACTAGATGACTTCCTCAATTATTTTAAATTTCGCTACTATTTTGTTCCATGTCTAGTACTGCTTAGCTCACTAGATGGCGATTGTTATTTCTTATTACTCACTAGCATTATTGTCTTACTTACTTTGTAATTATGTTACTGCGATGTCAAATATAGAAGTAAAGTTCATTTCTTAAAATTCTATTGTTTTTTCATTAACAGCAGCAATTTATAGTTATATTTTCGTGCTGACATCTGGTGCTGAAACCTGGTATACAAGGAACGCGAGTTATATAAATGAGTACAAATGAATACAAGTTATTATAAGTAGTGCAAGAAGTAATAGTTAAGTAATAGTGCAAAAGAGTGAAATTTTTTCGCGAACAGATAGTGACTATAGTGATAAAAGATTTTAAACATACATTGTATTGTTCGGTTTCGGAAAAGATTGTGTTGGAAGAATATTGTGCTTTACAGGCTTAAAGAAAGTTTTGTCTTTCAAACCTATAAGAATTTTGAGTTTTAGAAACTGAAAAAATTTTGTGAACTTTAGACTTATACAAATTTGAAAATTTTAAAACTTTGAAATTTTTTGATATAGGATTTACAAAATATTAATGGCGATTCACGAAGTGATTATGGATTATTAGCTTTGTTTTATGCCGACTCACGTTGAAATCAAAATAAAAAAATTTTTAATTTCACAAGAAAGTAACTTCGGGCAGCAAGTTAATGTGTTCACCATTTACAAGAAAGCTCCTAAAGAGACATTGATAGTGTCTTACATAGGATCAATGCTAGAAATCTTAGAATGGCTTATAGAATCTTTCACAAAGGTACAAATTGAAATTTTTTGAAGTATTAGGAGAGAGGATAAGTCTATATTACAATACCTCACCGAAAACTTTTGCTATGAATTTAAAGAATTTTATTTTATTTTAAAAGATCGTGGTTTGCAAGCAAGATCCAGCAATAACCCGCTGACAATGTCTAGTATATTAAGTCTTACAAATACCTAAGTTTAATTACCAGAAAAAAAAATTCCTAAGTTGGATAGGTCGTAGGATAAGCGGTAGCCCTTCTACGAGTTGTTAAAGTAAACGATACATGAGAACAAATCTTTAGGCTTAGTACAAAAGCTACAATATCCCATGAGCAGTCTTTCAGGCGAGCCTGCGATTCTTCTGCAAAATTATTCAACTAAGTTGACAATTTATGAGAAAGTTTTTAAACAATGAAATAATTTATATAATAATAAACGATATCATTTCAACGAGATCTTGAAACATCTTTCTACAAAACGAAATGCTAGTAAAACAGCACAATCAATTGAAAGTCTTCTTGATGTAACATCAGCGGCTCGCAAGTCGATGGAGGACCTTTACACTGACATTAGTTCTTTGGACCACGTCTTTAACTACGTCGTATTGTTCCTACGTAGGACGTTTGGGTCAATAGTCAATTGAACTCTGGCGGGTTTCCAACTTGGAGTTGACTGGTACGATTCTTGGAGACAAGATTTCGAACAGGTGAGATGATAGGTTGAGACTGATTTGCAATGAACACTCATTGTGCGCACTATATCATTTCTAGAGCGAAAGCAACTTATATAACCCAACGCAATGATAAGATATCAAACAATTATTGTGCAATGTGTGTTATTTTCAGAGAATCATTTATCAATGCAAGCAGTTTGGGTGATATTCTTCATAAGAGCGATCAAAGATTTTTAAATCAAGAAGGTTCTGCTACTACTGTTTGGCACCTAGTCATTCAGTAAAGGATAGCCTCGCGTCAGCTTCTAGCTGTTGCTGTTTCAGGTGACATTACAAGCTAATGCATTTTGAGAAGGATAAACGGGCTGCTGCTGGAAGGTAATTTGTGAGTTCGGAGAAAGTGGAAACGTCTCCATTAAACACAGAAGCTAACAATACTCAAGAGACAGTGGTGGCTCTTTGATTACAAAGACTCAACTTACTTTACAATGTAAAAGCATATTTACAAAATAGCTATTCTCCAATTTTGTAACTTCTAATCGATCCATGCTCTAAGGAATCATTTATAACATAAACTAATGTCTAGTTATTAAAAATAAACAGAATGACTATCGACGGCTTAGTACCTGGGATAGGAGAAGTTTAAGCCAGATCGAAAAACAAGGTGTCCTTAACTGTGGAAATAATTCATAATAAAAGTATTCCATAAATTTCGATGCTTAGGTACTGAGAAAGTTGATATCATATCTTTCTTAATATCAGACGAAAATCACTGATAAGCCAGAGATTGAGAGAGTACTTTTATCCGATTAAAATTATGGAAAGGAAAACATTATATCTTTGGAGGAAATAAGTAAAGTGTTAATAATTTTTATAAAACAAACACAGTCAGTACATTTTGAGCAAAAATTACAGTAGTTTCAGCCTCGAGGGCACGTCAACAAGAAGAGTCCACTACACACTTGTCCCTTTCTTGACAAGAATTTTGTGTTAGGAGTGTATTTGCCAAAATTCCTCCAACATGGAGTCCTCCGGCGATTAGGTTAAGCCTTAGGTATAGTCGTCTTAGTACGTGAATTCCCCGTTCTTCCGATAATGCTCTCGATCGTTGTCTCCAAGTATCCTCGTAGGCGTTCAGCGAAAGAATAGACCGAGTGTCTTTGGTAATGGGCCCTGCAGGGTGCACGTACTCGAGATCTGATAGATGGGGGTATGGACGCCAGTGTCTAGTAACTCACTATCGATTAGGGCGCCTACAATAAATCTCGTTTTTTAGTTACTATCGATTCCGATCGTGCATGGAGTGTGTGATCAAACAAGTGAGTCTGAAGCAAGTCTTGACATCAAACATCACCATCACCAGTTATCGTACCCAGTAATAGTTATCTCATTAAATTGTTAATAGTCAACGCTCATCAGCGATTTAATAATAATACAGCGAAAGTTTATATAAATGTAAGTGATTAAAAGATTGTTGAATTTTAAGTTTGCTGTTATACTGACAAGACTATTACTTTTAGATGTAACAGTGGATTATGCCTAACCTTCGACATTTTAAATAGTCCCTGACAAAACGCAATGACTTTTTGATTAGAACTGCCAATTTGTGGAGAACCTTGCAGCCTCAATGATCATTTTTTGTTCTACGTATTTAGATTTCGCTAATCGCACACACGAAAAAACATCATGATTACCCTTACATATAGAACATCGAGATTGTATCTGCGACAAACAGACTTGAAATTTTGCAACGAGTTTCACAAAATCGTATGACGCGTTAACTATTTAGAATGTTTGTTTACTTTAAATCCATTCGTTATTTTTAAAACTGTTACTGACTGAATTTAATAGAGCCTTTCTGGTGGCGCGCTGGAACTTTGCATGGTCCTTTACACTTTAAAGTACCTTTTTGATAATTTGACTTTTCCACAGAAAACATGTTCAACCATCTATTCGTGAAACGATTGTGGAGACAAGAGATGCTTTTAAAAATTGCTTATTTAATGATTTCAATGACAAATAGTTTGTATTAAGCGTGTTAAAAGTTTTGATTAGTGATTTTGATAAGTTTTTGCGAACCATTTAAACTCCTGACATCGCTTTTACGTGTTTGTTTATAGCAATTATAGCAATTAATTCATCGGTATAGTTAACTAATATTACCCATACTATTTATTAATTATCACCCGCTGTTTCTAATGATTGAATTTTTTATCTGCCTTCGTTACTGAGCACGATTATAAATGTGTTAGTTTCTTCATTTCTTATAAATCAGAATTTTTACCGATGCCCGACTAAAAGTCGGCAAAGTTGTGCCATATGTGCGCACTGTCCGCGAAATATCAGCATGTGTATTGCAAATAATTCAACATTATAGTCATTTAATGATAAGGAACATGAATTTGTTTCGTCGACAACTTTGCTCGTTGTTAGAAACGGTACCGCGTTTCTAATTGGCAAATCAGTACTTTGCGTTGTTACATAATAGACTTTTTCGAATATTTATTGTGCCTGTACCACAACGTCGTAAACTGCGTTACAATGCTCGTCAACTTGTTTCATCTGAATGTCATACGTTTCGTCATTGGAATTATTTAATAGTTCAGCTTAAGTTTCTTTAAATAGCAACATTTCTGATTTTAAATTTCTAAAATTTAATTTTACCATATTCATATCTTCCTAATGAGAACTTTCTAAGCAATTTATGAAATTCTTTAAACGTATAAGCTTGCTTTTTATAGCAGCACGTTGTCATGCAAGCTGTGAATTAATTTGCTCTTTAAATGTTAAAGGCATTTTTGCGATAGATTGGTCAGATTTATGAAAGAAATAAGAGTATATGCTTCTTCATAAACTGACGACTTGATAAAAGTATTGTCAGACTCACGTTACTCCTTATGTTGACCATCCTGTAGCGACGTACTGTACTCTTCAAGGATGATTAAAGATTGCTTCGATATTGTTTGGTGGTAAATTACCGCAAGCTCTCAGGACGATTTAAAATGTCTATTCTGCTTGCCTTAAGTAATGGATTTTACAATTTCAGGATAAACCTATATATTTAAAATTAGGCTTTAGAATTATAAAAAAATTATTCTTTGTCGATAATTTTAAAATCTTTTTCGTCTCAATTCTCCGTTTGTATGTCATTTTAAGAGGACTGTATTCTTTGATAGATGCTGGCTGGAATTAAATAAAAAAAGAATCTGGCTTCGAAGACAAAAAATTATGTTATATGACTGTTTTCTTGATCAGTTTTATGTTTTTTATTTATCACTAGATGCCGTTTTGTTTTGCTGTCTTGTTGCTTGAAGCAGTAATTTCTTTTGCAAATCCGATGATTGTTGAGTTGATGGTCTGATAAGGCGCCACTTAGTTATGTGCAGATGATTGTTATGTGCTCAATGTTTTTTTGCTGCAGCGTGAGAGCAAATGTGATGTTTCTCGTGATTCGATGTAAATGTGAATCAAATTGTATAATTTGTTTTTGTTTGGCAAGTTCTTTTAGTAAAAAGAAATTTCTTTTCTAGGTTGACTGTCCAATAGCAAAAGTGTTTTTCCCCATGGTCTATAAATGGAAAAAATTCAAATTTCTTGTAGATGCTGTAGAAAAATACATGTTCCGACAGAAAGTTATACCTAGGTATTTTAATCAGCTTACTTGCAGCTCCGGAATATGCAAGGATATTCCTTCTGAATCTTCAGGTACGATATATAAACATCTAAACGGTCTCAAAATAAATAGTGAACGATTTATTCATTCCGTTACTATGTATAAAATTCATAAATTAACAAAGTTGAATACAGAGCTCTAAACTTTTTCATATATTAACTTCTTTTCTTATTAAATCTAATCACTAGGTATCTTAAAAATATACAGAATTTATTTTTTAATGTAAATATTTTAAGAGTAATAAGTTAAAGAGTTATGTAATTGATGCCAATATTGTATTCACAAAAGCGATTAAGTAATGTTTAATAGACAAAAATACAAAAATCAACCTTTTAATGTAAAGATACTTTTATTATTTGTGTTTTGTATTAAGTGATCTATATCGTACGTGAGCCTATTTGCAATATATTAAATATGGATATATCAGAAGAACTCATTTTGAAATAGACAATCACAAGAAATATTTAGAAGTATACGATAATCTAGGATCCGTAGATATCACAATTACTCCTAAATATCTTATTCATGATTTGTAGATTTTTTGTCATCAGGTCTGAAACGATGGAATATTCAAAATTCTTTGATTTGAAAATAGGAAATTCTTTACTTAGATATTTCATATTATGTTAAGTTTTACGGAGAAATCTTTGGGAAAATGTGATGACAGTGAAATTTTTATGAGCGACATGATAAAAATTGACACCACGAAGTTTGTTGATATTTACGATGCGCGGCAATGCGATTTCAAATTTACGGCATAGGGTCGTTTCCTTTTCTTCTTCCTCCTTTTTTTTCTCAAGCGGGTAAACCATCCAAGTACTACTCGTACTCAGCGCTGCTTGACTTAAATGCTCGATCGGGAACTAGTGCTGTCACCTCGCATGTCCGTTGACGTATGAAGTTATTCTATATATCTCCCTTATATATAATGTGCACTGATATCTATAATTTGATATTTTTTTATTTTTTCCTACATATATAATATATCGATCGATTAAAAATATATTTCCTTTCTTTTTTTTTTCTAAATAAGTAAATAATAATAATTAGTAGCTTATCTTTTCATATTTCTAATCCTCCCCCTTTTTACCTAGTCACGCTATATATATATATATTTATATATTTAGAAAATTAAAAAGATCAATAAATGAATAAAAATATAATAATAAAAGAAAAATAATCAGCTCACATTAGCGAATATTATCGATTATAAAGCAGTGAGGGGAAACAGGTTTCTTTATCAACTATATTTTATGTAAAAAGAAAATTATTAATATTAATAATAATAATAATAATAATATAATAATAATAACATTAATTAAAAAATAAAAAAGGAAAATTAATATTTATAATAATAATAATAATAATAATAATAATAATAATAATAAATATTATTATTATTTTTCTTTTAGGTAATTATTTTTTTAAAAGTATTTTTTTGATGTTATTTTTGAGGTTTTTGAGGTTATATTCGTTTTTGTACGCCAAAGAAGTATAACTTTTTACGTGCGTAAATAAGTACACACATTAGTTTTTTTTTGCTATATTCTGCAATGTTTAATCCTAATAGATAACTATTATACAAATGTTTGAAGTTAAAAAAATTAAAAAAATCTGACGCCGACAATAATAAATTTTTCTTTGCTAGTATCTAATTAAAACTTATAGCACGTTATTGTAGCTATGAATGTATTTAGAATATTACAAAAAAAAATTTTAACTTTGGAGATTATCGTAATGATATAAAAAATTAAGATAGAAATAGAAAAACTTCTAATTTTTTTATAGCAAACTTTATCTTAAATCCTTGAGAACTAAAAAATTAAGAATACTTAAGAAATTAAAAAATCCTCTCAAAAATAATTTTAATTTGTTGAAAAGCCAACACAATTGCTTTTTTTCTCTAAAAGTCAAAAAAATACACTTTCAATAATTACGGCAAAAAGCGTAAAACGTATAAGCGTGCTGTTATCTATATAGAATACAAAATCAATGATAACTTCGTACTTCTCTGCTTCTTTCCATTCTACACGCTCAAAGGTCGCTAACAGACTGCTCATGAAGACACGATCTACTTACAATGTAAGCTACATCCGAAAGAAGACTGAACTTATTGTTTTAATAATTTATATGATGAAAGAAAAAAAATATGAAACTTTTTTTGAACCTATTTTAATTTGTCAGCGATATGAACAAAAAATTGTGTATGTCGTTAGCAGATGAAGTTTACTCAGTAATTATCGATTACACCGGACGAACAGTGTTATGCATAAGTAATTCTTATCTATTTGTTTCCTCCATCAAAATATACATTTTTTTAAATTCTATATCTGCAGAAAGTTTTTATGTATATACTTTATGAATTTTTCTCAAACAAGAAAGAAACAACGATACATTTACAGCAAAATAAAATAAAACGTTATCCTATTTTTAAAAGGTATAACTCTAGTTTTTTTAAGAAACTTTGTTTCTTTTTTGTTAGTTTACCTCTAACTAAACGTTATAAAGTTTATTACTTAGCTCGATCGCTTTTTTCAAGGAAAATAAATTGACATTGAATTTTTTCTCATCGTACTAAACCTTATCAATCCATACACCCTTCTTACACTTTAACCAGATAATTACTCTAAATCCTAAAAAAATTTTTCCTCTCTTCATGTTGTTATGAAATATAAAGAAACTTTCTATTAACAACTAATTTACAAATTTTCGTCCTAAATGTTAATACAATAATTTAAAAAAAATTTTTAATAACAATCTTTTACATAAGTTTACTTTATTATAGTAAAATATAGTAATTACTTCTAAAATTTTTATAATTTTTTCATACAAAACGTTGTTTTAACAATTACTGAAAGCTTTAAATAAAACAAAATCACAGGTGTGCTACCTTATGTACAAACGCAAAAAGATATACTTCTTTGCCGTACAAAAAAAAATAAATAAATAAAAAAAAAATTATAATTACCACTTAATATCGAATGTTAATATAAAAAATATAGAAAAATATGTGTATAAAATAGGAAAACAGTAGACAAAAATATAGAATAAAATACACACTTTAAACATATAACCTATAAATTATTAAAGAAGAACGTAGTATAAATTTTCATATCTAGAGATGCAGATTTTTTTTAATTATCATTCTTTTTATGTTATTTTACGTGGGTCAGTTTCAATGTTTGCAATTTTTCAGCAAATTTCGTACTCATAGAAAGTTCAATTATTTTCCAAATATCTGTACACATAAACAATTAATATAGCTATAATAATTAAAAAATTATTTTTTTATATATTAAAATAATAATAATCATAATCATTTATTAAATTAGAACAGCAAATGATAAGCAAGAAAAAATGTTGCTACTTATATGTGTGGGATGCGAGCACCTCAAAGCAAAACTTAATATTAAATTAAAAAGGCATTCCTGAGGAGATTGGACGGTGGGTCCTGGATAGCTCAATGGTTAAAGAGCAGTCGTCCGGAAAGCTGAAGATCCGGGTTCGAGTCCCCAGTCCAGTCAGTCCAACGGCCCAATTATTTCACGAATCCTACAAATGGGGGCTCAGCAGAGATGGAGGTTTGCCTCGTGTCACACTTCTGCGACCGTGCAACAACTAAGGAAAAATAATTAATTGAACATCTATCAAAAGGAGGTTAGTCGATAGTAGCGACGCTGGACGGTTGGCTGGGGAACTAGGCAGACGGTCTTTAGGTGCCCAGCAATGCGTTCAGGATTAAAAGACGTAAGACGTTTAGTAAGACGTAAGTAAGACGTGTACGACGAAGAAGGATAGGTGGATCAAGGAAGAGGTTTTCTAATGACGGACATTCGGGGTGCCAGTTTAATGGGTCTTTTTACCAACAACTTGATGGTTCTTGCATGGGTAATCCAGCAAGTCCAGTGTTAGACAATCTAATAATGAATTACATACTAAAAAAGATTGAAGGCATGTTACCCTTTTCAGTTCCATTCTTAAAGGTTTATGTTGATGGCATTGTCACAGCAATACCTAAGGATGGAATTGACCAAACGCTTAAGATCTTCAATAGTATAAATGAAAAGATCCAAATCACAATCGAGGTAGAGAACAATGGAACCTTGCTATTCTTAGATATGACTATCATAATAAACGAAGATGATTCCATTTTAAAAAACTGGTATGTTAAATCTACAAACTTTGGTAGATGCATAAATTACAAATCGAAACATCCAATAGGTCAAAAAATTTAGGTCATTAAGAGTTTACTATTTAGAACACTAACATTGAGTAGTGAGAAATTCCATACTGAAAATATGAGAAGAATTGAGTCAATTTTAAGAAATGAAAAATTATCCAATGAGTCTCATATACCTTGTGATCCAGAAGTTTAAATTTGACAAAGATCAGATAAAAAATCTGAATAATAAAAAAATAGTTATTAAGTTCCCTTTTATTAAACCTCTGTCGAATAAAATAAATAAATGTTTTAAAAACACTAATGTTAAACTAGTATTTTATAACCTAGTGAAAATAAATTTTATTTGTAGGAAACTAAAGGACAAGGACGACAAACTAAATCAATCGAACTTAGTCTACAAAATACCATGTGATTGTGACAAGTATTATATATGACAAAAAAAACAGAAACTCAAAAAAAGATTAGACAAACATAGGAATGACTGTAAATCTACTAATGTAGAAAAAACCAATACAACCGCGTTAGCTGAGCATCATTTTAATAAAGGATATAAATTTAAATTCGACAAAGCAACTTTTTTAGATAGAGTAGACAACTGGTATAAAAGAAATATAACCGAAATGTACCACTTAACAAATAATAATACAGTAAAAATTATACAGAAGGGACACAAATAATTTAAACAGCATTTATAACGAAATTTTAAAATTTAATTATAATAATAATAAATAGCAATAGAGGGTATCATAATATTGAGAATATCTAGATTAATAAACAATAGTCTTGATGGAATCAGTAGTGTTTGATTAAATGTTGTAGCATAACGGTTCTTATGTCAAAAGTATTATAAATGTTAAGCGTAGCTTATAATAAATGTATGTGTTCGGCGATATTTACGTTGTTGGAATAATTTATATTGTGCGTGGAATAGGATAGGCGGCGTATGCGTTAATTAGGCTGCGAGGGCGCGCAAGGGCTGTTGAAATGCGTGCGGGCGCGCCTTACCATGCGAGAGGCATGTGAGAGCGTCTTGAGGTGTGTGGGGGGGGGATAGTATGCGTGGGGCCTTGTGCACGCACTTCAGTCTTTTTCTGGTGTTCACTCTGGTTTGAGCTAACAACGGTGTGTTTCCCATCTCGAGCTTCTCGCTATCTTGGCTTTGTTCTAGGCAACGTGGCTAGAGCATGTGAGAGTGAGTTGGGAGTGTGTGGAGTTGTCTGGTGTTTGTTCCC
>QUOG01000100.1:38218-52981 GCA_010416905.1 Polistes dorsalis
TTTTCGAAGCGCAATCATAAGACTTTTCGAAGCGCAATCATAAGACTAACTCTCTTTCTTATGCATCGGTCCTATCGCCGTCGAAGGAAGAAAGGGTACGCAAGGCGGTCCTAGTCCCTTTTCCGATCCATTATTGGTTATCAACCGTCTTTCTTCCAAATCTACCTAACACCCCAGAGTGGGAGTGCGTAACAAAGCGTTCTCGAAATCTGCACAGTCTAGACCACCGGACGTTACTTGATCGGAAATAAATATTATATTCCTTTCTTAAGAGGACCCTTTCTTACGAACTCTATAGTTCCATAAGTTTTCTATTCTATCGAAAAACAAACTAATATTAGATTATCCTATAGCCTATCCTAAACTAATATTATTCCGTTACAAAAAGAAGAAGATAATACAAACACGGCCTGGAAGAAACTAAAAACTAACATTTTAGAAGCTGCATATGAAGCCCTGGGTACACGAAATGTAAAAAACCGGGCTAGAATGATCAAAACTCCTTGGTTCCGCCCAGAGATTAAGGAAATATGCAGAAAAAGATAATAGCATACCTTAACTATAGAATATTACGAACACCTGAATCATACGAAATGTATAGACGAATCAGGAATCAAACAGCGACATTAGTAAGGCAAACAAAACAACACCATTGGGAGATTTTTTCGAAGAGAATGGAGAGTGAATTCTATGGACTCCAAAAACAAATCTGGCGATTTATTAGAAATCAAAGAAAGGAGGTCAACAAAATGATCGAAACAAATCAGATCACAAGAGAAAACTGGATTAACTACATAACAGAACTCTATAAATCAGAAGAACCTCAAGCAGAACTAAATACGCCAAAAATAGTAACTAAAAACGATATACAAATTGTGTCCAGTGATGTAGAAACAGCTATTCGAAAACTAAAGAATAGGAAGAGCGCAGAACAGGATGGCATTCCAAACGAACTACTAAAATATGGTGGCCAACGTCTCACACAACAGTTAACATTCCTAATACAAAAAATACTGTACCAACGCAGAATACCTGATCAATAGCGAACTAGTACAACTATAGTTATGTAGGATTTTTAATTGGAAAAACAGTTTTATTATAATTTCTAATGGTTATTACAATACGCAGATCCTCTCTCTTACAACGCTCAACACTCACTCTCTTAGAAAATAAATCGCACAAATAGAATCGGTCTTCGTTCTCGAATATTCACCTTTCAACGGTTTTCGCTTCTATATTTATCCTACCATAATAAAGGAAGACATTTCTTATACTTCTGCCTAACTGAAAAACAAGTTTACTTATACTCGATTATTCTTGAATATTCGTATTTCAACGTTTCTTGCTTCTATCTTTATTTCTATCCTAAACTCGGCCATTCTGCAGCGGTATCTGTCCTCAGATACCGTTTCGTTTCACATTCATTCATTCGCATCAATTCCATTTACTCATATCCATTTACACGTCTGCTACAATTATCACTAATCGTCACTCGACTCACTATCACTCAATCCGATGTTTATACTTTCGACCCACGGTTTCATGTGATCCGCCGATGTAGAAGTTTGTAAAGGGCCCTCCGATTCGCCTACCTTACGCACCACATATCGATCATTACGCAAGGCTTTTATTATCTGATACGGACCCAAGTATTTTGATGCCAGCTTCAAGCCTGGTGCCAATTGCGTTCGCTTGATTGCCACCAAGTCATCCTCGTTATATCGTTTTGCTTCCTTACGTCGTTTGTTATATGTTTTTATATTTTCCCGCTGCACTTTCTGCAACTGGTCTCGAACAGCATCTCTGAGTTCATCGCGATCTTTTTGAAATTTCCGTAGCCACTCGGTCTCTATAATTTCTCGAATTTGTGGATCACTTCTTACTCTCATATTCACTCCAAAAAGGACGTTGAAAGCGGACGTCCCTGTGCTGCGATTTGGAACGGCATTTAAGCACTGTTGTGCCCTTCCCAAATATTTGTACCAGTCTTGGGGTTTTGGCGCCGATAACTTGGTAAGAACAGGAATAAGGGTTCTGTTTATCCTTTCAACTGGCCCATTTCCCCTAGGCACACCAGTTGTAACTTTTACGTGCTCAATACCTTCCTCTTTACAATACTCCTCAAACTCACGCGCAGTAAAGGCTGTGCCGCGGTCCGATATGATCCTTCTCGGGTTTCCGAATATCGCCGCCTGCTTTCGAAGCCTATCTAGTGTTTCGGATGTATTTGTTGATCGAACCGCGTACAACCACACAAACTTAGAAAAAGCATCTACTACCACTAAGATATGTCTATAATTTTTCTTCGTCGAATTTAGCGGTCCCAGATGATCTATGTGATATACGTCCAGCGGTATGCTGCCCTTTTCAATAGGATTAAGGAATCCTTCCTGTTTACCCTGTTTTCGTTCCGCTAAAATACAACTTACACAAATACGTACAACCTTTTCAATTTTTGAGCGCATATTCTGGAACCAATAATTCCGTTTCACTAACGTTTCCGTTTTTGCCGCTGAGAAATGCCCATTTCCGTGAACACGCCTAATTATTTCGGTGATCATTGATTTCGGTACAATTAATCGCATTTCCTCTTCGTCTTGTTTAAACAATAGGCCATACCTAATCTTATAATCATTAAGCTCATCTCGCTGCGCCAATTCGAAGAACTTCCTAAGTTCGCTATCGCTACGCTGCGCCCTACCAATCCTCACATTCACACTCTCATCGCTTTCATCTATTACCATGTTGGTCGGCAATGGATTCCGACTCAACGCATCGACATGCAACATACTTTTACCTGGTCTATGCTCTATCTCATATTGGAACTCTTCCAATAACAAAGCCCACCGAGCCACTCTCACACATAAATCCTTTTTCTTTACTAGTACAACCGGACTCGCGTACTCAGATAATGATGGTTGAATAATACCGCTAGATAACCAATCATTGATGTGATTCTCTACCTCCTGCCTTTCCGACGGAGGTAAACGTCTTGGCCGCTGATAAACTGGCTCTTCATCTTTTAGCATTAAACTCATTTTAACACCAACATCGCGCACTTTCATCGGATTATAATTACTAATCAAGTCTACTACCAATTTTTTATGCTCACTCGACGGAATGTGCGACAGATATAACTCATTCGTATCATATACACAGTCTATCTTTAAGATTTCGACTACTTCCTCGCTGTTCTCCCCGCTTCCCGACGGTTTGCTAATTGCAATTTTTCCCTTTCTAATATTAATATCCACCGTATCCAAGAAATCAGTTCCTATCAAAACAGCATGCTGCATCAATGTATCGGGTACAACGGAAATTTCAATGGTATATTGATTACCATCAATCTCAATACCCGCAAAGAATTCCCCTAACGTTTTATTGTCTTCCGAGCCTATTCCACGAAATCTGATCTCATTCGGTTTCAATCTAGGCGATCCTATTTGTATGTATTGTGCAGCTCGCATTAGAGATATATCGCTTCCGGTATCGATTAGCGCGTCGATTTTCTGACCATTTATTACTACTTCTTTGTAATATTTACCACGCACCGATCGCGAGATATTACATGAATCTTTGTTAGTAATACGGTTTCTAGGGCAATTAACCGCGATATGACCAAATTCTCTACATTCGAAGCACTTCGTACCTCTACTCTTATATGGGCATTCTCCGCTAAAATGACCTATCGCACCGCAATTTTTGCACCTCAAACAGTTATCTGATACGTTATTTATCTTTCTTCTAACGCTAGCGTCTATGTTGCTTCGGCGTGTCGTCAAGTTAATCATCTTCACCTGCTGCGGGCGTCCCTGTAGCGATATATGCTCGAACGCGCTCAGAAGAGATTCCTTCCTTTTATGACCATGCACCCTTGCTTGATCTCGTAGCGATTGATCTGGTATTCCAGCGATGACGAATTCGATCATTTCTTCCTCGTCGATCTCTATCCGGTTCGCTAATATGATCTTCTCATGGAAGTAATCGCTAAAAGACTCGTCACGCTTCCAAACACGTTCCTGGAACCTCGTTCGTAAGGTCATCTTGCTGATTCGCTGATGGAACATTTTTCGCAACTCAACTAAAAGTTCATCCACTGTGAGATGCAGGTATTCTCTTCGCGATCTAAACCACTCTAACGCTCGCCCCTTTAAACGCTGTACGATCATCACTTTCGCCTGGTCTTCGGTCAAATGATACATGTCACGCAGGTAGTTTACGTGGTCTTCCCATATTGTAAACTCATCTGCCTCCCCTTCAAAGTATCCAATCAATTCAGTAACAGCTTTTAAAGATAATTTATTTATCTCCGTTTGCGCAGGTGGCCGGTTCGCCTCTTCCAACCCGTACGACTGACCAATAGCAGGACTTTGTGTTCTTCGCAGGATCTCTATTTCCTTCCGCGCTAGTTTTACTTCTCGTTCCGCTATCTCTTTCTCTTTTCGAAAGATTTCCATCTCTCGTCTTAAAAGCGCAAGCTCATCTATACTCTCACTCACCGCGGCTACGATTGTGTTCTGCGTTTCTTCGACATCCCTCCTCGCAATACTGTCTCCTATTGCCCAATTTCCCGATGAATCAGCTTCCAAAAGGCGGGCTATCAACTCGATTTTAACACCTGTCGTGGCAAGTCCCAAAGCTGCCAACTTCTCCTTCAATTCCGATACCAAAAATTCCGAAGGCGCTTTACGTACGTCGCTCATGATTTTTTCTTCTTCTAAACTGTTTCGCACACACGACTCTCTGTCACGCTGTTCAACGCTAATTCTTCACTATCGCAAAGGTTCACACCAATTCACTATCGCAAAAGTTCACATCAATTCACTATCGCAAAACTTCACACAATTTCGCTATCGCAGTATTCGTTGTTGTTTTTCCGCAATCCTACTCTTCGCACGCTGTAACTCTTCAATCCCGGCTGAGCCCCCAATTTTGTAGGATTTTTAATTGGAAAAACAGTTTTATTATAATTTCTAATGGTTATTACAATACGCAGATCCTCTCTCTTACAACGCTCAACACTCACTCTCTTAGAAAATAAATCGCACAAATAGAATCGGTCTTCGTTCTCGAATATTCACCTTTCAACGGTTTTCGCTTCTATATTTATCCTACCATAATAAAGGAAGACATTTCTTATACTTCTGCCTAACTGAAAAACAAGTTTACTTATACTCGATTATTCTTGAATATTCGTATTTCAACGTTTCTTGCTTCTATCTTTATTTCTATCCTACAGTTATGCTTAAAAAAGGAGACAAAAAACTACTTACAAACTACAGGAGAATAAATCTTCTAAAAACTTCATTGAAACTAACATCAAAGGTTATAACAACCAAAATTAACAGCCTAACGAATCTAGAAGACGAACAACAGGGATTCAGATCAGGCAGATAGTGCACATACGCGGTTTTCATCATAAGACAGATAACAGAAAAATCAATTGAATACAACAGACCAGCATATGTGTGTTTCATTGATCTGGAAAAGGAATTCTACCGAGTGCAGTTAAAGGATGTTATACACCTCCTCTATAATCGGCAAATCCCGAATAATATTATCAAGACCATAGAGGACATCTATAGAAACAATAAGATCCAAGCAAAGATAAACGGTGCCTTGACTGAACCGATTGATGCAGGTCGTGGTATCCGTCATGGGGATTCCCTAAGTCCCCTGCTTTTTAACATCATTATGGACGAAATAATAAGAAATGTAAGACTGCTAAAAGGATATAAAATTGGCCACTAAGAAATAACCATCCTATGCTATGCTGATGATTCTGTATTAGCGGCCGAAAATGAGGATGATCTACAACGTCTACTACACCGATTTAACTGCATAGCCAAATCATTCAATATGATAATATCGGCCAAGAAAACTAAATGCATGACAACATCAAAGACACCGTTAAGGTGTAAACTGGAAATTGAAGTGAAGGTTATTCAGCAGGAAATGAGATTTAAGTATCTAGGAATAGAAATCTCAGGGTATGGTGATGTTGAAGCAGAGGTAAGAGAACAGACAATGAAGGCATCCAGAATAGCAGGTTGTTTGAATGACACAATATGGCGAAACAAAAACATGGACATAGAGACCAAAGCAAGAATCTACAAGGCAATGGTAAGACCTATTATGTCACATACCGCAGAAACTCGACCAGACACGGCGAGAACGAAACAGTTACTAGAGACAACCGAAATGAGAATTCATCGCAGAATAACTGGAAAAACAGTACTGGATCGAGAGAGAAGTGAAGATATAAGAAGAACATGCAAAGTGGAAAACATTAACGAGTGGATACTAAAAAGAAAAAAAGAATGGAACGAACATATCAACAGAATGGACAACGGAAGAATTGTCAGAATTGCACGGGATAAGTCACCGGTTGGCCGCAGAAGAACGGGACGCCCACGAAAACGATAGTGCGACAATTTTACAGTGCAATAGGCAGGAAAACGTCGTTACGAAACAGGCAATTTGCCTAAACCAAAGAATGAAGAAGAAGAAGAAGAAAATTCAAAAAGAAAAACTGAAGAAAAATAGAGAAACTACGTTTCGAATTTATCATTAAAGCAGCCACAGAAAAGAAGTCGAACGCGCTATTGGTGACTTCCATTACAACATCAGACGGCGAAATGTTTGACCTGCCAGAAAAATTGCAGGATGTAAACTTCCACACGGAATTAGTGAAGACCGATACTTTTAAGAATGTAAAAAACACAAACTTAAAATGGAATCAGAAGAGAAACGTGTGGATTATATTGAATTCTGGATTGCGGGCTGAGTACATTGTTGAAGGGGGTAATATCCAGTTCGAGAAAATTTTATTAGAAGAAAGATGGGAAGAACCTAAGGATAATAATACAAACGATCTATCAAAAGAAAATTTGAAACAAATTTTAACTAGTTTTTCCCAAACACCGACTGAACAAAAAAGGACAATTAAATCATCTTCAGAAAGATTCATTCTTGAAAAATTTACCAACAAAAATAGCAATGTTACTCAATGGATAGATCTATTCGAAAGAGAATGCGAACGCCTGGATGTGCAACGAGATAAGGAAAAAATAGAAATTCTGAGATTGTTCTTAGAAGGTTCTTGCGTTGACTGGTACAGTTCGATGTTAATGAAACACTCCATAAATTCGAGTTGGTCAGATTAGAAAAAGGATTTCGTTGATACTTACTCAGATAAGGGATGGTCAACAGCAAAATATGCTATAAATTTTAGGTATATAGGTGGCTCATTACTGGACTATGCATTGAAAAAGGAAAAAATACTTCTGGAAGTGGATAAAAATATGAATGAGGAAATAATGGTATTATTGATCGCCACTGGTCTGCCAGTCTACATCACGGATAAAATCGACAGAAACGAAATCAAAGTAATGAAAGATCTGTTCAACATGATCAAAAGCCTGGAATACTTGGTAGAAAAAAGAGACTTAAATGGAAAAAAAAATCCACCTCCAACTTACAGAAATAAAGCAGAAAAGAAAAATCCCTGTAAAGTATGCGAGTTAATGGGTAAAAAAAATAGATACAACCCCGAAAGCGTTTGCTGGTTCAGAACAAAAACGGATAAAGGGGAAGAAAAAAATCCAATAAAATTAGTTTATAACTCACAATTGGAAGTTGAACTACAAAATGAAGAGCCAAAAAACTAGTATTGCTGCCATTAATAAAAGTAAAGTTAATACTGGACAATAAAATGGAGGTTAATGAAATTTATGACCCTGGTGCGAATGTTTCGTTAATCAATTCAAAGCTGTTAAAAATCAAAAATGGAAAACCCAGTGAGTCCAAAAAATACAAGATTAAAACGATCAATGGCGTAAGAAGAGCTAGTGGCTTCATCACTTTAAGTATAAGAATTTTTAATATGAAAAAAAAAATGAATGTTTACATAGTAGACGAAGAAAAGCTCAACAATGAATTCTTTATCGGACTCGATTGCATTAAAGAATTACGTTTAATGCAAAATAAAAACTTTACAGTCAGTCAAGTGGAGGAAAAAAAAACCAAAAGATTAGCAAAGAACAAAAAAGTAATTTTTTGATTGATAAAAACTTCAGAAATGAAAGCGTAGAAGAGAAAATTTTTATTAATTTCAACGAGAATGTCAGAGAAGAAGACTTTAAGATTGATATAAATCACATGAACAATGAAGAAAGACTTATAATAGAAGAACTAATAAATAAAAATACTTCAATTTTTGCTAAAGATAAATACGATATAGGCACGATGAAAAACTATGAAGCACAAATCGATTTACAGACAGAGAAATATTGCAGCAAGAGACCATATCGATGCACAGTAGAAGACAAGAAGGAAATTGAATCACAAGTAGCAAAATTATTAAATAAAAGATTGAAAGAGGACTCATACAGCCCGTTCGCCTCGCCAGTTACTCTAGCATTCAAAAAAGAAAAAAACAGGAAATCGAGATTATGCATTGACATCAGGGACTTAAACAAAATGTTTGTTCAACAATCGCAACCATTCACTTTGATTGAAGACATTGTGATAAAAACAAGAAACAGTAAATATTTTTCGACGCTAGACATGAACTCAGCATTCTGGTCCATTCCTTTACGATTGTCAGACAGATACAAAACAGCATTCGTTACACAAGAAGGTCACTTCCAATGGACTTGTTTACCATTTGGACTTAAGACCACACCAAATTTCAAAGGATAATGAGTAACATAATTAGAAAAAACAATCTTGCAGAGTTCACCGTCTGTTATATGGACGACTTACTAATATTTTCCAAATCATTCAACGAACATATGAGTCACTTGAAGCAGCTGTTTCAAGCAATAAAGAAAGAGGGATTCAGATTGAAATTCTCGAAGTGCGCTTTTGCAAAAGACTCGGTGAAATACTTAGGTCATATTATACAAAACAACTCGGTCAAACCTTTAAACGACAATCTAATTGCGATAAAAATGTTTCCAATACCTACACCTCTTAGTCGACCATTTCACACGATATGCCTACATACGAACGTCCAAATCCCAGGGGGTACCTGATTCTATTAAATTGGTAGATATGGTCGCAGAAACGGAGGAAATTGGAAGCATTTTAGCTAATCAATATCTCGGTATAGATTCAAAAGAGTTCCGAGAGTATCTAGAAGAAAAAAATATACTCATCATCTTTACAAGTGTTGATTCCCCGTTCTCAAATGGTCTGAACGAGAGATTGAATCAGACACTCGTCAACAGGATCAGATGCAAAATGAATGGAAACAAGAAGAAGGTAGCTTGGACAACGGTAGCACAAGAATGTGTGAAAAATTACAACGACACGAAACATAGTATCACAGGATTTGATTTCCATACCTGATGTATGGAAAAAACTCCACGACACTGCCTAAAGAATTAAGAAAAACAATCACTGAGGAAGATTGGGTAAAAGATAAAATAACGGCGTTGGAAAACTCGAAAAAATCCCATGAGTATAATAGGAAGGTCTACGATAAAAATAGAAAACAGCTGACGTTGTCGGCAGGAGATTTGGTATACGTGGAGAACGGAAACAAGTTAAATAGAAAAGAACCGGATGAATTGAGAAGTGGACCGTATGGAATTTTTAAAAAATTTTCGAACTCAATATTTGAAATTAACATGGGACGGAAAAGACAAAGGTCAAATTTATTCCATGTATCAAAATTAATTCCAGAAATAACGGGAAATTCATAAAAGAAAATAAAATTGGTGTGTGTACTTATGTACAAACGTAAGAAGTTGTACTTCTTTGCCGTACCAAAACGAATATAACCTCAATAACCTTAAAAATAACTAAAAAAAAAACTTCAAAGAAAAAAAATAACTTAAAAGAAAAAAATTATTATTATATATATATAAGATAGAATAAAAAAAAGTAAAAAAATATAAAAATATAGATATCAGTCTACAGTAAATGTAAGGGATATATATCGAATTACTTTGTGGGTCAACAGCTATTGCACGGTTACAGCACTAGTTCTCGCTCGATCATTTAAGTATAGCAGCGCTTAGTACGATCAGTATTTGGATGGGTGACCCGCTTGAGAAAAAAAGGGGAAGAAAAAGAAAAGAGAAGAAAACTTCAAGCCGTATATTTAAAATCGCTTTGCTGCGCGTCGTTAAAACCGACAAACTTCATAGTGTCGTTTCTCCAGACGCTCCGAACAAAAGAATTCCCAACTACATTTTTCCCTACGCACCAAAAGAAGTATAACATCAAAAAGAATATTATACGTAAGTGTATTGCTATTTACGTCTTTTCTACGGATATATAAGATCTTGAAAAAATGTTGTAATCAAGGAAGTATTAAATGTTTTTAAATTTAAAAGAATTAAGTATTTCGAATCGTATATCTTGTAGTTCAAATGGAAATTTATTTCTTCTATAAAGAAAATTAGAAATCAAAAGTAATCGGAAGCAGAGAAAAAGATTTCTTTTAAATAAAAGTACAATGACAATGTTTCAAACGTACAAGCATCTAATTTGCTAATTCAATGGCATAAATAAATATTTAAGCATAATTTAACAGTGCGGTTGAACAAAGAAAATTTTAAATAAAAATCTCTCGAGTAACAAAGAGTACTTGTGTTGAAATAGTTTTATCTTGTTCATTTTATGAGATTTCTATTAACCAATAGTTATTCTTACTCTTTGAAAATCTCATACGTAACCAGAATCGTTCTACTGCAACCTTCCTCTTACCATCTAATTAATTACTGTTATGATCTTGAAAAAATCTTGAAGTAAATCTAGTAATAAATGTTATTTATAATATAATAAAAAAGGTATCTTGAATCGTTTACCCTGTAGTTCAAACGGAAATATATTTCTTATATAAAAAACAATTAGAAGTCAAAGGTCATCGGATTCCGTGGGAAAGATTTATTTTAAATAAAAGTACAATGACAATGCTTCATACGTAAAAGCATTTAATTTGCTAATTTAATTGCATAAGAAAATATTTAAGCCTATTTTAACAATGCTGTTAAACCAAGAAAAATTTAAATAAAAATCTCTCGAGTCACAAAGAGTACTTGTGTTGGAATAGTTTTGTCTTGTTCATTTTATGAGATTTCCATTAAGCAATAGTTATTCTTACTCTTTGAAAATCTCATACGTAACCAGAATCGTTCTACTGCAACCTTCCTCTTACCATCTATTTAATTATTGTTATGATCTTGAAAAAATCTTGAAGTAAATCTAGTAATAAATGTTATTTAGAATAGATTGAAATAGGCATCTGAAATCGTTTATCCTGTAGTTCATACGGAAATATATTTCTTATATAAAAAACAATTAGAAGTCAAAGGTCATCGAAAGCCGTGGGAAAGATTTATTTTAAATGAAAGTACTATAACAATGCTTCATACGTAAAAACATTTGATTTGCTAATTTAATTGCATAAATTAATATTTAACCCTAATTTAACAATGCTGTTAAACCAAGAAAATTTTATATAAAAATATCTCGACTCACAAAGAGTACTTGTGTTGAAATAGTTTTATCTTGTTCATTTTATGAGATTTCCATTAACCCATAGTTATTTTTACTCTTTGAAAATCTTATACGTATCCTGAATCGTTCTACTTCAACCTTCTTCTTACCATCAAATTAATTATTGTTATGATCTTGAAAAAATCTTCGAATAAAGCTAGTATTAAATGTTATTTAGAATATCATAAAAAAGGTATCTTGAATCGTTTACCCTATAGATCGTACGGAAATATATTTCTTATATAAATAACAATTAAAAGTCAAAGGTCATCGGATTCCGTGGGAAAGATTTATTTTAAATAAAAGTACAATGACAATGCTTCATACGTAAAAGCATTTTATTTGCTAAATTAATTGCAAAAATTAATATTTAGGCCTAATTTAACAATGATGTTAAACCAAGAAAGTTTTAACTAAAAATTTTTTATAGTCACAAAGAGTACTTGTGTTGAAATAGTTTTGTCTTGTTCATTTTATGAGATTTCAATTAACCAATAGTTATTTTTACTCTTTGAAAATCTTATACGTATCCTGAATCGTTTTACTGCAACCTTCTTCATACCATCTAATTAATTATTGTTATTATCTTGAAAAAATCTTTAATTAAAGCTAGTAATAAATGCTATTTAGAATATATTGAAATAGGTATCTGAAATCGTTTGTCCTGTAGTTCAAACGGAAATATTTTTCTTATATAAAAAACTATTAGAAGTTAAAGTTCATCGGACGCCGTGGGAAAGATTTATTTTAAATGAAAGTACAATGACAATGCTTCATACGTAAAAGCATTTAATTTGCTAATTTAATTGCATAAGATAATATTTAAGCCTAATTTAACAATGCTGTTAAACCAAGAAAATTTTAAATAAAAATCTCTCGAGTCACAAAGAGTACTTGTGTTGGAATAGTTTTGTCTTGTTCATATTATGAGATTTCCATTAACCCATAGTTATTTTTACTCTTTGAAAATCTTATACGTATCCTGAATCGTTCTACTTCAACCTTTTTCTTACCATCTAATTAATTATTGGTATGATCTTGAAAAAATCTTCAAGAAAAGCTACTAATAAATGTTATTTAGAATATAATGAAATAAGCATCTGAAATCGTTTATCCCGTAGTTCAAACGGAAATATTTTTTTATATAAAAAACAAGTAGAAGTCAAAGGTCTTCGGAATCCGTGGGAAAGATTTATTTGCAATAATCTTGCAATAACAATGCTTCATACGTAAAAGCATTTAATTTGCTAATCCAATTGCATAAATTGATATTTAGGCCTAATTTACCAATGCTGTTAAACAAAGAAAATTTTAAATAAAAATCTTTCGAGTCACAAAGAGTACTTGTGTTGAAATAGATTTGTCTTGTTTATTTTATGAGATTTCTATTTACCAATAATTATTTTTACTCTTTGAAATTCTCATACGCATCCTGAATCGTTCTACTGCAACCTTCTTCTTACGATCTAATTAATTATTGTTATGATCTTGAAAAAATCTTCATGAAAATCTACTAATAAATGTTATTTAGAATATAATCAAATAGGCATCTTAAATCGTTTATCCTGTATTTCAAACGGAAATATATTTCTTATATAAATAACAATTAAAAGTCAAAGGTCATCGGATTCCGTGGGAAAGATTTATTTTAAATAAAAGTACAATGACAATGCTTCATACGTAAAAGCATTTAATTTGCTAAATTAATTGCAAAAATTAATATTTAGGCCTAATTTAACAATGATGATAAACCAAGAAAATTTTAAATAAAAATTTTTTGTAGTTACAAAGAGTACTTGTGTTGGAATAGTTTTGTCTTGTTCATTTTATGAGATTTCCATTAACCCATTGTTATTTTTACTCTTTGAAAATCTTATACGTATCCTGAATCGTTCTACTGCAACCTTCTTCTTACCATTTAATTAATTATTGTTAAAATCTAGAAAAAATTTTCAAATCAAGCTAGTAATAAATGTTCTTTAGAATATAATGAAATTGGTATCTCAAATGTTTTACCTTATAGATCATACGGAAATATCTTTTCTATATATAAAAAATTATAAATCAAAAGTCATCGGAAGCCTTAGGAAAGATTTCTTTTATTCAATACGGCATTTACAATTCAGCATAATGTATAGTAAACACATTTAAATTTCATAACTAGATTGCATAATTAACAATTTAAATTAGACTTATTCGATTAGATATATAAACAGCGATTTCAATGAATAGCTTTATTTGCTATACGAATTAGTGGTTGATTGTGTTGCTCGTTCTGATACATATTGCAAATATGAATTTAGAAGGCTTGGACGATAGTGCAGTGGTCATCTCTGGAATATCGGGAAAATTTCCCAAGAGTAAAAATATCAATGATTTAAGGGAAAATCTATTAAATGGAGAAGATTGCGTATCTGCGGATCATACAAGATTTAAATTAGGTAAGAATATTCTTTATTTGTTTTTATACAGAAATAAAATGTAATAATGTTCGTTATTTTTGATTCATTAAATTATTATTTATTAGGTCATTCGTGTAAAGTATCATCGCGTTTAGGACTCATTTCTAATTTAACGAAATTCGATAACTTTTTTTTTGGAATTAGTGCAATTCAAACAAAATATCTGACGCCAGAAGTAAGAATGGCATTGGAAGTTACGTTTGAAGCGATCATTGATGCCGGAATAAATCCTGTAGAGTTACGGAACAAGAAAACCAATGTTTACGGGGTATTGAGTTTACACGAGTCAGATAGTTATCTACTGAAAGATAAAACTCAAGTAAGTAAATAGAATGATCTAATGGATTTCATTAAAAGGTAAAATCATTCTATGTGCAATTGTTTTTATTTTCATTATAGGAGAATGGATATAGTCTAATGGGGTATTGCCGTGGTTTGCTAGCAAACCGGATCTCGTTTTGTATGGGTTTAATTGGCTCAAGCTGCACTATCGATTCAACCAGCACATCAAGTTCATTAGCAATTCAGAAAGCGTACGATGCTATAAAAGCTGGAGATTGCGATTACGCGATTGTTAGTGGGGGAGTCTTAAGCTTACTTCCCCAAACATCTTACCAACTGTACGAGTTAGGTAAAATAAGAGTATACTAGGTATAATTAATTCCAATTCTTGCATGTAAAGACAAAAAGGCAGTTTTTTTTATATTTTTTTCTTTCAATGACAATTAAAATTCTTAGAACATCAAGTTAAATATTTTCGTAATTTATAAATAATTTTCTGTTTTATGCA
>QUOG01000101.1:5724-52616 GCA_010416905.1 Polistes dorsalis
TTATTATTATTATTATTATTATTATTATTATTATTATTATTATTATTTTATATGTCAACTGTTCTTACTGTCCTCTAATTATTGTAATTCCGTATGCAAGGAGTATGCTAACTTGTGTGCATAAAATAAGACACCAACAGCAGCAACCAACTCCCCATTAAATAGCTTATAATGATAGAGGATTCTATTATATCTCTCTCTCTCTCTCTCTCTCTCTCTCTTTCTCATATTCTCTGTAACGTGATCTCGCAAACAAAATCGATTGTAAAATGATCCAAAGGTGTGTGTTATGTTCTGTTGTGTAGTAGTGGTATGATTACATATTGTTTTTCGGGGAATGATGATATCGTATAAGCACGATGAAGCCCTGCAATTCATTAGTTACAATACTAACAAGAAAAGTATCAAACTGGCAAGGAAATTGTAAGGGGTTACCTAGTGGTTTTAAATTAATCAATCCTATTTCCTGACTTTATTTTCTTATCCATATATATATATATATATATATATATATATATATGTATAAGAATGAATAAATTATGAGAGTGGTTTAAATCAAAATGAATACAAAAAATAAGTATCAGTTATTTAACACCATATAATTTTAAATTAAATTAATTCAATATTATTTTCTACGATATTGTCAAAAATTAATTAGATAGTGTTTGCTATTTCAATATTATATAGAATTCATTTATTGTTCAAATTTAATCCTTTGAATATCTCGAAACAAGAGACATATGATTTAGATCACTTTCATAATTATGGGTATACATATATTGTTTTACCTTATCGTATTATTTATACAGGGTTAGATAAGATTTGTTTTTCAGCAAGATAAGATGGAACACAATCACTTTCGAGAATTTCGATATCAACCCTCGGTTGTAATTCGTCATATATAAATGGATAATAAAACTATGCAAATTGTCTAATGGGGAAATAACAATTTGAATAATAATTCGCGTTAACAAAATACAGATAAATCAATAATATATCAAAATGTACAAATATCGATATTAGATTGAACCAAAAGTTTGTGTTGTTTCAGATAATATGCAATGTTTTTGAAGTCAATAAAATTATTATACTTTATATGCAAGTGAAATTATTAATAAAAAAAAAACCGCACGAACTTTTGAGTTTCACCCTTACAGTTAGTCGGAATAAAAGATTTGTTAGTAATCTCACCACGTATATTTTAAAATGATCAATTTAAAAAGAAAATGCAAAAAGTTAGGTATATTTGAGATGCAATGAGTACTCTCTCTCTCTCATTTTCATGGGATTATTAAATGCTAGGAAGGAAGAAGATAGCGAACTTTTCATGGATACTTGGTGTGTACAGCAAACATACACACATACATATATACATATATAGAAATGTAAGTTTCCAAGTGATGTACGCAAGGTTTCTACGATGCTAGCTAGCTAGCTTTGGCTTGGCTATCTACTCGTGCGTTACTTACCACGATGCTCGGGTCAAGAATGTCGTAATCGACATTCTCTGTGGAAACTCGCTTCTGATTGGAGGATGACTAACGTAAGCTTTTCAAATGTACGTTCTACACGCAAAGTGTTAATACCTTGAAAGACCTCAACGCGTTTATTACCCTGCATCAGGTACTACTAATGCAATACGCGATTACAAATGATACAGGTATATATAAAGATGTTGATGATTTAATAAAAAAAAATAAAAGAATTAAGAAAAAAGAAAAGAAAAGAATTCGATCAACGCGTGAGAACGCAAAAAATTATGTATTTACATCGAGAATAAAAAACAAAGTGATAAAAATAACGTATAGTATATAATTCGAATTCGACCAATAATATTGCTATGTAGTAATCAAATGTGAATTATATATATACATTCTGTAATTCTTGATATAAAATACTTCGTTGAATTAAAAAACAATTCCACTGTTTTGGAAAATTTGTATTTTATCGGGCTTCCTTTTTTTTTACCGAATCGAACCAAAATTTATTTACAAAATATCGAATTGAACTTAAATTTATTAAATATTAATTACGTTTCAACGTTACCATGATATACCATTTTGAAAATAATGACTTACTCGAGTATATCTGACATGAGTGATTTTAAAAATGAATTTGTTGTCAAAAAGAAAGGAGCCCAGAATCAAAATGCACGTGTCAATCCTTGTTAGTATAAATTATTCCAATGTTCTTCCATCATCGTTTCAAACAATGAAAATGTATCAATATTTCAAGAAATGAAATGTATTAGGGTAAAACCAAAAGTTCGTGCTACGAACGATGTTTATTATGCTGTTACAGATAAGTGCAATTCTTTTGAAGTCAATAAAATTACTTTATATGCGAGTGAAGTATTAATTTAAAAAAAAAAAAAATGCACGAACTTTTCAACTAATACAAAGATAAAAGTTTAACCTAAGTTTATCTCTCGTTAATTACCAAGAGAAATAAAAGGTGGAGTGTTTACATGTATCATCATTTAGAATAATGATTCGAGTTATTTGTTTCCTTTAAAAAAGGGGTGATGATGATGATGATGATCGCGTGCAAAGGGTTAATTAGGCTTTTTATCTAACAAAGAAAAGGAAAGAAAAAATAGAATTTTCCTCGCAGTAAAAAGAAGAAAAAAGGTTGGAGGGGAAAACTAAACGACAGCGTACTTTTCAGAGAGAGAGAGAGAAAGAAAGAAAGAAAGAGAGATTATGTTCTTCTATGATGCACAACGTAAAGGAGTCCATTGTATATAACTCGCACGATCGATCGGTTGGCATGATGCCATTACTGCTGTCTGCTGTCTCTTTTCTCCTACCAACCTTCTACCTCCTTCCTTCCTTCTTCTTCTTCTTCTTCTTCGTCTTCTTCTTCGTCCTCTTCTTCTTCTTCTTCTAGGTATTCGCACATTCCTTTCCCACGAGCTACGAATTTACTTTCTACGATATTCTTATATATTCTGTCTTTCTCTCTTTTGGCGAGCAACGAATCGGAGAAAATACAAAAAAAATATTTGAACAAAATTGGAATGATAATAATAATAATAATAATAATAATAATAATAATAATAAAAATAAAATATAACGAAGTTCGGATATGCTTCGGGAAAATCAATGGAATAAGCTTAACTTGCTGTAGTATGCATGGATATCATATCGTGAATTTTTGTTTTGTTTATATGTGTATATATATATGTATGTATATATTTTTTTTTTTCTTTTTTTTTTTTTTTGATATTATATTTTTATTGTTGAATTATCCGCATAACTTATTTTTATACATCTCAGTGAACGAGTAATGGGATAAAAAATCACATACATATATATATGTGTGTATAGATGTGTGCGTGTGTATAAAAATATCGAAGCATTCAAATCGGTAGGATAAGCTTTAACTCGCGTGCGTTATCACAGCGATTTTTTTCCCCAATTGTTTGTGCAAGTTATTCTTATATGCCTCAGTTAACAATTCATCGAATAAAAATATATATATGGTGAATATATCCTTTAAAATCGTATACCATCACGCTTATTTGATTTTTCTTTAAAAATTATTGATATAGTATGAAGAGAAGATAAAGAAAATTCAGAAATAAATACATTTAAATATTTATAGAGCTTTAACTTGAACATTTGTTATTTGATAACAAGTGAATTAAACAAATACGAAAATAATATAAAAATCGTACACGTTAGTATAACAGGGGGAATACTTAGTTTTTTTTCCATGACTTACAATTCATCATTCTTTTTCTTTTTTCTAATATTATTTAAATGTTTTTTTAATATCGGAATCAATTTAATATCCGTTAAATAACAAAAAGTACATTCGTTTAAAAATCACGTATCCATTAATATATTACAAATATTAAACAATTTCGATTTATTTTACTGGATGAAAATGTTCAACTTAAATTCGTCACTGGGATAAAAACATTAAAACGAATGTATTTTAATTTAAACAATTCTAAATACTAAATAGTGTACATAAAAATGTTTAATATACTTTAAATGGTTATTAATTAATCCGAAGTAACGTTTATTGTAATTTAAAAGCTTGGAATATAAATTGGATAAATCATCCTCTTCGAAATCCACTATAAAACTGGCTCATTGTCATTTAAAAAAATTCTTTTATTTAATATTATTTATATGAATTTTCGAAGGTTGCATATATATAAGGAGAATAATATTCGAAATAAATAGAATTTAAGATTAAAGCATTCTGATTTTAGCATTATTTTAATTTATATGCAATTGTTTAAACTAAAGTATATTTGTTTTGAAGTATTTTAATAAGTATGTAATGTTTAAGCCAATATGTATATATATATATATTCCTACTAAATAGAATTTCTTTATTAGGAAAGTCATATAAACAACATTGGATAAAAGAACGTTTCGTAGACAACAACGTATCAGTCTAACGGTGAATTTTGAGAAGAACGGTACTCCCAATTAATACTCGGTAATTTTAAACAACAATATACATTTCATTCGATTAATTAACAATTATTTTAATAATTTAATCCGCTCTACTTATATTTGATATTATTAAAAAGTATAATTATTAAATACCTATTAGCATACTTTGAATATTAAATAATTTCGATCTGATACTCTGTTAGATCAAAATTTTACCCAGTAATTTAAAATTTAATTTAACGCAGTTAATCATTGCGTAAGAACGTTAAAACAAACACATTTTAGTTTAAACAATTGTATAAAAATTAAAAGAATACTAAAATCAGAACGTTATATAACTTTAAATTCTTTTTATTAGATATAATATTATCGTTACACATATGCGCAACTTTCATAAAGTTATATAAACAATATTCAATAAAATAACTTTCATAAATGACAACGTACCAGTCTAACAATAAATTCCGAAAATGTACTACATCTTTTTAAACTACAATAAACATTTCGTTCGATTAATTAATAATTATTTTAATACTCTAATGCACTCTCTCTGCTTATATTTAAGATTATTCAAACACACACACACACACATATATATATATAGGTTTAAATACTATATAACATTTCATTAAACAAATAGGAATAAATTCCCTAGAGTGATATTTAAATCATATCATCTAAATGAATGAAGTAAAATAGAAAATCATTCATTCCTAATAGGACTTACGCCACTCCTAATAATCTTATCGATCTTAAATATTAAATATAAACCTTTGAAAGTGTGTTAAAATAGGGAGATAAAGAAACAATGAAGAGGAAACACCCCTTCGGACAATGAATTGGCTCGTTTAAAAGATAATTAAAAATGAGTGATAAAAACGAAGGGAGAGGAAAAAGAAAAGAACAAAAAGAAAGAAAGAAAGAGAGAGAGAGAGAGAGAGAGAGAGAGAGAGAGAGAGAGAGAGAGAGTGAGTGAGTAAGTGAGTGAGTGAGAGGGAAAATAAAAATTGATAAGAATACTTGTGTCGTGATAAAGAAGGGATCACAAACATACTCACATTTCTTTACGACCGACAACAACAACAACAACAACAGAAGCTGCCTATTATGATAGGCGAACAATGAACGATGCCCTAATAATAGGACGTCATTAGGGTTGAAGGAAACGAATAAGTAAGTCATTGATCCGAACTACCACCCCGTTGTCGTTGTCGTCGTCGTCGTCTCTCGAACCTGCAACAGGCCGCATAAAATGAAATTAATGTCGTAATAATCGTCCCAAGCGTAAAAGATAATGTCTCGTCTCTCTCTCTCACTCTCTTTATCTATCATATATATATATCTCTCTCTCTATTTCATTCTCATTGGAATAGCCAGGATTGTCGTTGCACGGTTTAATACCGTAATAATTGTTCTCCCGAGCGACTTATCGCAATATTAGCCAAGCTATACCTACCACTATTCTAATTCGGTGTTATACTACTACTAATACTACTACAATACTATACCACCACCATCATCACGTATATGGTGTTCTCGCAGGGATTGCTTCTCCTGTGAGATCGATAATCTCGCAATGCGTTTCTCCTTTTCTATATATATATATATACGACCAGCTATATACACCTATGTATAGTTATGTACACGAATCATTCATATTTAAAGTTATGTACATACATATACCTCTACGTATACATCTGTCTGATTCGTTTCTATCCCTCCTTCCTCCGCTCCCTGTCCAAGTTAGGAAGAGAGAAAGATAGAAATAGATAATGAGAAAGAATGACAAACTACAGTAGTAACTTTTGACGAGCAATCATGTGGTAGAGAAAGAGAGAGAGAGAGAGAGAGAGAGTGTGAGTGAGTGAGTTTATTATACATGTTTGATCCCTTCTTTGCCTATCTAATGAACATTTCCATTTTAAAATATCAACGGGGTCACTAAACGCGACAGATACCAAAGGATAGCATCGATCCTACGCTACACGTACACGCGTACGCAAATACACGCACACATAATCAAGGGTTATCAAGCAATATCAACGAACGTAAATGAAAACTACCACCTCCTCCCCCCTCCCCTCCCCTTCCACCTATCAACTCGAAAAAGAGAGAGAGAGAGATAGAGAGAGAGAGAGAAAAAGTTTTACGGGTTCTATTTTCAGTATTATCCTTCTTGAATCCCGTTTTGATGTAATATCAGTCGAATGGTTGACAAGGATTGAACGTTGTTAATAACGAAATACAGAGAGGTAACAAAAACGAAGATCTCCTCTCTCTCTAGTTGAACCATCGTGATTCCTCGATCGTCAGAGAATATGGACAAATGGATGGACGGATGGACGGATGGATGGATGGATGCATGGATGCATGGGTTGGCTTGTCGAACTTGCAAAAGGAAAATGAATCAAAGGGAGCAATTAAAAAAATAACGAGAATGAATGAATGAGGGAGAAGGACAGAGACGGAACAACTGTTCTCCCCCCCCCCGTCTCATTCCCCTATTTCCCATTCCCCCTATATATGAATTCTCTCCCTTTCAGTCAGACCTTTGCATCATCGTTCAATCAAAGCCATGCATCGTTGGACGAATGCACATGCATATAGAAATCTAAAACTTATAATATACCACCGTATATGTATATTATAAATAAACATACATGTGTGTGTGTGTATGTATATATATATATATATATATATATATATATATATATGTATAATACAGAATCGTTTAAGATACTTCTCTTGTTAGCCATCATTTTAAACATTTGCCATATCACGATCGTCTAAAGTATTTTTCTTCGAAGTTTAAAGGGCGGTGACGGGGTGAAGGGATTCTTAAAGACTAGGAAGACGGTTTCTATTGTCACACGGATGAATAACGAAGATACATTAAAGAAGATGAAAGAAAGAGAGAGAGAGAGACAACTATTACCTTTCAAATTACGAACAGCACAGATTAGATACTTATAAGCTCGAATTCTTGACTCTCATATCTTCCCCCTTCACCCTTCGTTCCTTCCTTCCTTCTACCCTTCTTTCCACCTTCCTCATCGTTCGCCTTCTCTCCTTTTTCTCAATAATCTCTTCGCCATCCTATCCTCTCTCTCTCTCTCTCTCTCTTTCTCTTTTATGAGTATGCGTCATTCGATCGTCACTCGACCAACAACCAACTACTCTCCTCGATGTATTTTCTACAGTCTAGACTGTGTTCCCTTCTTCTTTCCCATATAAAAGAGTGCCCATGAGTGTACACACCTCGCATATCTTCACGATTGCGTATTAAAACAAACTATACGTCTACGGAATTTTTTATGAGTTCGTCACATTTCCGAATAAATAGAAAATGGGATTGGCTTTGTGGTTTTGTTCACTCAATTTATTTTTCTTGTCTTTTTTTTTTCTTTTTGGTTCATCTCTCCTCTTCTTCTTCTTCTTCTTTTTCTTCTCATTCTTTCTTTCTCGTACTTTTTTGTGTAATTATAATTTTTCACCCTCTACTCTACCCTCCCCTACCACCACCACCACCGCCACTACCCACGTGTGAATAACTATAGAACGAATTATAATATACCATTTATTATGTTAAATTTGATACGGGCTAACTTTTATTTCTTATTTTGTTATTACAATTACTTGTATTTATATATTTTCGATTAAGATTGTAGATAAAAAATTGTACCTATTATTTTGTAAATTTATTTTTCTCTCTTGGTCGAAATTGTTAAAAAAAAAAAAAAAAAAAAAAAAAGAGGAAGAAGAAGAAATCCCCTCCTATTGAAAATGAGCGCCTGAGTTTTGAGTTTTGAGTTTTTCTTTCAACGAAAATATTTAGACGTTATGACGACCCGACGAAGATGACGATGATTATTCAAATGACGATGATGATCTCTGGCAGGTAGAGCATGAAGATAAATGGAAAAAGAAAAATTAATAAAAAATATACGCTTAGGTAGTAACAATGGTTGGTGTCCGTTAACGATAACATTAGACCGTGCCCTTTTTAAAAAGCCATAAGAAAACACCATGGGTGACTGGTTAAGACTGCGCGCGCGCACCCGCATCAACGCACAAAATGCAGAACGACAGCTGCTTAGCGGTGGTGTACAATATAATAGCTCCAACACACTAATCCGACCAATGTCCATCAGGTACAAGAAGAAGAAAAAAGAATAGAAAGCGGAACGTAAAATGCACTTAAATTCCCCCTCCCTCCCTTCCTCCCCCCTTTTTTTCATTTCATCGCCTTCCACACCTTTTCGGCCCTCCTCCCCCCCCCCTTTCAAACGCACCACTAACTTTTTTTTTGTGTGTGCACATTCGATTGGTCAATAAGTAAATGAATAGAATTTTTAGAAATAAAAAATAAAAAAAATAAAATATCATTTATTTATTTAGATAAGAAATATTTGTTCAAAGCATTTCGACAAACCTCACGTTATTACTACCTGAGTGTATTTTTTTTTTATTATTATATTTCAAATAATTTACACTGGGGAGAAAAAAAAGTAATTTCTTTTTTTCAAATAGTTGTAAACTTCGATATCATTTATTGACCAATCCAATATTTTCACGTGCACGCGTGTTTTTTCTCTTTGGTTTTTTTTTCTCTTTCTACGTGGTTTTTCCCACGTTAACGCGGGTATTTAAAAAAAAACTTTTCACGCCCCTTTCCCTCCCCAGAGAATTACATTTTCCGAAAATGTGTAAAATAAAAAAGAGAAAGAAAGAGAGAAAAATAGAGAGAAACATAGAAATAAAAAGAAATTATCTTGTGCATCGTATCTCACTACCACCACCACCACCACCACTACTTGAGAATATTAAAACTCGAACTTTTAAAATGCCGCTTTTGCTCTCTCTATCTCTCTTTCTCTCTTTCTCTCTTTATTTCTTTCAGTACGATGTTTAGATCGTTGAAAGATATATTTTTATCTAATAACGAAAATCTAAATCGCCTTCTCTCTTTGCGTGTTAAGAGGTACGCGTTTTCGATTTACCATACGATAGAGAAAAGAAAGAAAGAAAGAAAGAAAGAAAGAGAAAGAGAAAGAGAAAGAGAAAGAGAAAGAGAAAGAGAGAAAGGGCTAATGCAAAAGGGTAGAAAAGTTATATGCCGAAGTGAACGCACAGGGACTGGTTGTTAAGAAAAAAAAATAATCTGGGACAAAAGAATTTCGTGGAGAAAATTCGATGACCTGCTGCAGTTAAATATCGACAATCGAGATACCAAAAGCGGCTAAGGAAGAAAGGGATTATAAGATTAAAAAAAAAAAAAAAGGAAGAAAGGGAGAAAGGACTAAAAGAAATGTGGGTGGGAAAAAAAATTAAGTGAAAGTTAAATCGATGGGGGGAGGGGGGAGCTTTCGGAAAAATGCGATTTTTCCACTCAACCATCGGAAGGGAATCTCTAAAAGGAAGAAAGTTGGAAATCATAAGATCAAAGAAACAGAAAAAAAATGGAATGTAAAAGAAAAAAGAGACTAACTTTTACAATGAAAGGGTGTATGTCGAAAAAAAAAAGAACCATCGAACCGCAATAAAAGATTGTAATATTCTGACTCGACAATTGAAATACCCAAAATTTATGAGGGAAGGGCTAATATAAAAAAAAATATCCCATGGCTAAAAGGTGGGTGGAAAAAGAAATAACTGACGAACTTTAAAAAATGTAGAAATGTATCCGGGAAAAAGGAAAACCGAAGGGAGAACAAAATTTACAGAAATCTTTGATGTCTCAACTAAACCAACCAACCAACCAACCACCCAAATGCAAAAAGGGTTGTTGGATACCGAAAAAAAGAAAGAAGAAACCTAAAAAAAAAGAAAGAGACTAGACACCTTAAAAAGGAAAATGGAATAGCCATAAAAAGGAATAATAAACTAAGTACAAATGTATAGGGGGGGGAGAAAAAACTTACATAAAATATCCTATTTTATGAAAAGGAAGATAGCAAAGGAAGAAACCGGCCAAAGAAATCTAACAAAATGAAATAAAATACAAATAATTTCCATCTGTTTTTCTATCAGTATATTGCACTGTCAGATTGATCAACATTTTTCAATTTAAAATTGCATATTGTCAGATTGGAATATTAAAACAAAATAGAAAAAGAAAAAGAACATTTTATTTTTCCCGGGAAGAAACTCACCCCAACGTTATCAAAGAACATACAACTGAACATAAGTAAAATACTATCTTACGATTGGTACCCAACATCGATACGAAAAGAGCCACCATCATCGTCACGAGCGAAACAGCTAGTAGATAAGTAGAAATCTTAGTAGTAGAATTCTAGCAGTACCCCACCATCTCGACAGAGATGCTGCTTTTCCTCGAGTGCATCATTCATCGTGGCCAATGGAATGTGTGCAGCTCATCCTTTCTCATTGCCCTCGACTCTTCGACATTTGCACTCACCTCGATAGAAATGCCACTCTCCTCGGCGTAAGAGAGGAGAGGAGAGATGAGGGGAGGTAGGTGGGTGGGCGGATAGGTGGATTTGAGGGGTATGGGGGGCTTTTATGCAGAAACCACCGCGTTCTCGATGAAGAGAAGAGGCCAACGCGATGTGCTTCAACGCAACACCACCACCACCTTCCAGCATCATCATTACTATCGTATACGATAGTTGGAAAGGAGAACAAGAGGAAGATCTCTCTCGTTTTGCTCGCATCCAATGCAACCTTTTCTACCAATGTACATATATACATATATGTATGTATATATATATATATATATATGTGCGTGTATATTACATATACATAGGTGTATAGGTTAGTGTGCACACGGCGAGTAAACAAAGGCAATTAGAACGAGTAACTCGTCTCATAAAACGTTGAATTTCAACGCCTCTCTTCTCTTTCTCTCTCCCTTTTTCTTTCTCTCTTTTCACGAAAAACCTTCGATTCTTCGATCGAACAAAACGATGTTCAAATTCTACGCCTGGGTGTATATTTGTGTTACATACACGTAAGAGAGAGAGTATACTTGGAACGAATTCTCTTAAAAGATGATAAAGATGTATATGTACGAGCCAAGGAAAGTTTAACGTGCCTGCCAACAAGAAGAGGAAGAAGAAGCAGAGGTGATGTGTTAGCTACCGAAACACCTACTTTTAGGTACTATAAGAAGAAACCAGATGCTGCAGATGGACGCAAAACAGACTTGGACTTGTGCTTACAATGGACTTCCCCTTATATCTATTCCTCTCTCTCTCTCTCTCTTTCTCTTTCTCTCTTAACCGATCAAAATTTTCCTAACCATCAGCCCCCTAACCCCGTCCCCACCTCCTCGTCGTTCCCCTTAGCACAAGCATCCTGCTCTTTCTTATTTCTTCCACACGTGAAATGTAAAGAGCACGTGGAAAGCTGCATGTGAAACCTGGAAATGAAGATATTCAATAACCCAATAGTAGCCTACTCTTCTCCTTCTTCTCCCTCCTATCTTTTGTGCATGCTTTCGAGGAAAGACATTTGACGTGTCTCTCGGAAAAAGGTGGCGATGATGGTAGTGGTAGTTAGGCAAAGAAGAAGAAGAAGAAGAAGAAGAAGCCGAACCTAATGCGATCAGGACAATTTTCATATGTTATATTTATTTTCTTTTTTTTCTTTCTTTCTTCTTCCCTCTAAAAGAGCTTCTTCTTCTTCTTTATAATTCGTTATCCTCTTATTAACTCTACCACTACCACCATCATCATTATCATCATCATCATTCGGATAATATAATATATACATAATGCATAAAAGAGAATTTTTGTATGGGGGATAAATTATTAAATAACACGTGCTGCTTTGGTATATGTTCGCGTGTCTGTCCTGCGTCTTTTCTTTTTTTTTTTTTTTTTCGTTGAAAGAGTCTCGTTTGCTAGACAACGTATATACTATAGCATAGTAAAGTAGTTTAACCTTTTTAAAAAAACTAAGGTGTATTCTTCGTTGTATCCTTATTTCAAACGAAATTCTTCGAAAAATTCTATGATATCGTGACGAGTATGGTTCGTTCGTTCGCTCGCTCGCGTGGTGCATCAGAAGTCACTTTTCATGTAAATTTATGTACGACGGAAGCCCTATTGTATTAGGGAGTAACACAAGGCACCCACGCATGACTCCACTCTCTCTCTCTTTCTTTCTTTCTTTCTTTCTTTCATTGATACGACTGCGAACGAGGTTCGAAGGAACGTGTTTACTAAAATAGGAGATGATGATGACGATGATAATCAAAAGAACATCGATAATAATAAAACGAAGAAGAAGCCAGTATAAAAAGGACTAATATCAATTTCGGTGCATACATCAATGAGATGCATTTTTCGTACAAATCGTGTATAATATCGTTCAATGTTTCCTGTATTATGACAACAACAACAACAACAACAACAACAACAACAACAAAACAGAATTTATCACGTGTATCCGAACGATCGATAATAAGGTAAATGCATCCTTGAATATCGGGTCAGTAAAAGTGATAGTCAGTATATAGTGGACGAATAGGTGAGTGTAATGAAAGAGAAAGAGAATGAGAAAAAGAAGAAGAAGGAAGGAAGGAAGGAAAAGAGAGAGTGAGAGAGAAAGAAATAAAAGAAAAATCACAACAGGTTCGACCTTAAGTAGTTGGCAATTTGCATGCGCGACAGGTGCGGTGCGAGGCCGGCGTATTACGTGTTTATTTCACGTGTCTTGCATACCTGGCGCACCGATTTCAACGGATTAGCATAATATATTGCTAAGGAGCACGTCATTGGTCGAATATTATTCGAACGTTAAAGAGAACGTGAAAATTATTTGGTGGCATCGAGGAGGGGGGTTGGAATAAAACCAAAATTACACGCAAAATAATAAGGAAACACAGTAGTACTGCATTCTATCTCGTTTTCTCGCAAGTTAAATCTTATAGATGTTATAAGTTTGTCTCTTTTTAATGTCGGTACACGTCAATTATATTTCATTTAGTTTTCAAATCGCAACGATCCTAAAGAAATGTTCACTTAAAAAAAGAGATATAGAAAAATATAAATGATTCGATGAACGAAGAAATTATATGAATATAGAAAGAGCAAGTGATTCGAAGAGAAAGTGATAAGGAAAGAAAAAAAATGTGTGGTCAGTGGCACGAGATGTTCGCACGAAGGAAGTTAATGATAGATAAAAGGTCATTGAGTGACGTGTTCGATAAAGTGAAAACAAGTGGAGGAAACTGAAGAACAAAGCGATAGTCGTTGTACTTTAAAGGAAAAAAAAAAGAAAAAAGGGGGAAAGAGAATAAAGACGTGTTCGTTCGGAATACAACGAGTCGATGGCTAAGGAAGAAACGATATAGAGAAGGGCAATGTACCGTGCGAATGACGTTTTAACATAGCCACACACCAGACACATATACACATTTACATGCATACATACATACATAGGTAAGTGTACGTAAAGAGTATACACGATTTGTAGGAATTCCGATTGCAATCCCCTACGTATATAACATATATATATATATGTTGTAAGGTTAATGAAAGGAACGATCGTAAAAGAAAGCGCGTTTCTTCGTTACTTCTTCTTCTTTTCCTTCTTCCTTTTTCATCTTCATCTTTTGCTTCCATAACAGTGAAGAAGAAGAAGAAGAAGAAGAAGAAGAAGAAAAAAAAAGGAAAAAATGTTTATACGAAGACGGTGCATTCTCAATCTAAAGTCTGCTTGCGCGTTCGTATATCCATCAGAGTTTTCTCGGTGTGTGCAGAAGGGTGCAGTGCAAGTAAAGAAGAGGAGGTGGTGTACAGAAGGAACATACACATACACGCGCACACACACATACACAGAAACACATAGGGATAAAGACGCGACGCATATAGGGGGTTCATGCAGACTGTGCAGGGGGGGTCAGGGACGTAAAGAGACAGCGGGGTGCACACGCTCGTAGCACGCGCGCTAAAGTCGGCTTACGACTTAAGGTCTACTGCGGATTTATCCGCCAGGAAAAAGATAAAGAAAGAAAGAGAGAGGGGGGAGGAGGGGAGGGGAATGAGAAGGTACAAGGGAAAAGGGCAAGGGACTCTCGGCTTGGTCAAGATTCACGTTCTAACGTAAGAGGAATTATAAAGAGACATAAAGTATCACGCATTTACATCATACAGTAATGGACACCTGTATTTTAACGATATCGCCAATGAATTTAAATAATGTTAGATAGGTTGTGTATGAAGAAAGAAACAAAAATAAGTAGTAACATTTCTTTATTTGAAATCCTTGATATACGGATAGAACTCCTCGTTTATTGGATTTGATTTAATTGCGAGAAAGATGATAAGGTAAAGAAGAAAAATATATGATATATGAATTAGCTAAAAAGATAAAATGAAAAAGGTTTGGGGGGGGGGGGGTATGATATGGTTAACGAAAAGATACAAGTGTTATTATATTATCTAAAGATAAAAATAGCGAAACGCGAAACATAAAGGTAGGTAGGAAGATAGAAACAAGAGAAGGTAGAAGTGAAGATGAGAAAAAGGTAAGTAGAAAGGAGACACAAGAGAAGACTCCCCTCCCCTCCCTTCCCCCCAGCCCATCCAACGGCAAGCGTTGAGATTCCAGTTTCTCCGTTAGCCAAGGAATCGAGGATCGAGGATGAGAATGAGGATGAGGATGAGGATGAGGATGAGAAGAAGAGAAGCTGGGTAGGTACTTACACATATATATACACCGGCGAAGGGCCTAACTCGTCGAGGTCGGGTCGAATAATAAAATAAAAGAGCAGAGTGAGAGAGAGAGAGAGAACATGGATGGGGTGTAAGGTGGTTTGTAAAGGTAGAGAGAAACTTCTCTCTCTTTTTCTATCTTTCTTTTTCTTCCTACATGGCATAAGGTACCGGCCACGGTGGCGGTGAAGGTTCCACCGGTGATGGTGGTGATGCTGCGGCTACGGCTAAGGTTGTTGTTGTAGCCCGTAGCTGCTGCTCAAGGAAGAAGATGCATCTACGGAATCGAAGAAGAAGAAGAAGAAGAAGAAAGAGAAAGGAAGGAAGGAAGGAAAGAAAGAAAGAAAGAAAGAAAGAAAGAAAGAAAGAAATAAAGAAAGAGAGAGAGAGAGAAGGTTCCGGCGTTGCCACATGCTCACTGAATTTCTGAACCACCTTTCAAATATATAAAGACTGCCTTTATGAGAACGTCATTCATAATGTGATTCGAAATTCTTCGAAAATTTTTCGATAACTTTCTCTCCTTATTCCTTTCATCGAATATCATATATACATAACATATACATATACGTATACATATATATACTTCTTCTTCTTCTTCATCATCTACTCTCTCTCTCTCACTTTTTTCGATCTAAACGTGCGCGTTTAATTTATGAGGATTGGCTATAAAAAAAAGAAATAACGATCGATTTTATTGGAAAAGAAAAAAGAAAAAGAAAGAAAACCCTTCTTCCTACCAGCTAATGTATATACTCATATACATACACACCTTCCTGCCTTTTCATTTTCTAACTACTCTCAATGGTTGGCTTAAGAAGATTACAAAAAAAAAAGGAAGAAGAAGAAAAGAGATTTTTCATTTGGAATCTTTCGTTGAAAGGAATAAGAAGAGCTAATCTGTATGGGATTTAAAAGGTAAAAGGAAAAGAAGAAGAAGATGATGATGTTGATGATGATGATGATGAAAGGGATGGAAGGGATGGAAGGGATGGAAGGGGGTTGTAAAATAGGAAATGAAGAAAAGCGATCTCTCGAAACGATGACAACGACGACGACGACGACGAGTCGTAACACGTCGTTGCCTTTGAATGAACTCATTTGCCCGAGAAATTTAAATCAAATCGAACGGATTACATTGTCACGATTCGTTAAAGCTTATCTTTCTCTCTCTTTCTCTCTCTTTCTGTTTCTGGTACCTAGTGTTAGTATTAGCTGGTGGTACTGGGGTGCTTCTTCAAATGAAAAGGATTAGTTCATTTCCAGTCTTCTTCTTGTCCCCTCCCCATCCCCCTACCCCTTCCTCTTGCTTAATTAACTAACTACGAGAAATGTAATGATAGAAATGAAATGAAATTAAATGAAACTTTGAATACGCATAATGGAAAAAACGGTGGGGAAAAAAAATTGCGCGCACGTTGTTATTCGAGTTTATTCGGTAAAAAAAATTAAAGTTTTCTTGTTGAACAATGAGAACAAAACTCGATGATACGAAACTAAAAATGAATAGGGGGGAAAGGATAGGAAGGATAGATAGATAGATAGATGGATAGAACGAATAAACCAAAAAAAAAATGATAAAAGCACATAGAGAAGTTGAAGTTATGAGAGGAGGAGGAGGAGGGGGAGGGACCTACATACACACACGACTCACATACTTTAAATGGCTTGTAGGACGGATAAAAAAGAGAGAGAGATAGATGGAAATAGTAGAAGGAGGAGGAAGAAGAAGAAGAAGAAGAAGAAAAAAAGGGAAAAAAATGAGAATGGAAAGAGGAAAAGAGTAATGTGTTCAAAGTCGAAGAGTAAAGGTGTAAACGTATCGTCGCAAAGTAGAAGAAGCAGAGGAAGAGGTGAAATAAGAGGAGGAGGAAGAAGAAGAAGAAAAAGTATAGTACGAAACCTTTTTACCTTGTGAGGAGAAAGAAAGCCCCATTTTAGTTTGCTCCACGAAACTATTTTTCTCGTCGAGTCGATAGCGTCGTGTAATGGGAACGGAGGAGAAAAAGGTGAAAAGAAAGAAAGAGAGAGAGAGAGAAAGAGAAAAAAAGAGAGGGAAAAAGAGGGAAAGACAAAGCTTGCCATCAAGCATGAATCCACCTATGCATGTATGCATGTACGTATGTATGTACATACGTATGTATATATGTACGTATGTATGTAAGCATGAAAAGGAAGGAAGGAAGGAAGAAAGGAAGGAGGGGAAGAAAGAGAGAGAGAGAGAGAGAAAGAAAGAAGAAACACATCGAATATCGAAGCGAGTGGTGGAAACTAAAGGGAACGACAGATCGACCGACCTATCGACGAGCAATCTTCGTATAAATTCTTCACAAAGAGAAGTAACGATAGTTGGAAGGGAAAGAAGACAGGTAGACAGACAACAGACGGACAGACAGACGGACGGATAGAAAGAGAGAGAAAGAGAAATACGGTGGAAGGGGGGAAGGGGGGAGAGAGATAGAGAGAGAGAACAATGAAAAGGATGAACACCATCTCGTGCTCGATCGATAATAAAGGTCTTAGAAAGGAATCGATCGAGGTTGTTACGCTACCTACGATAAATTTTCTTTTAAAAAGCTTAAAATGGTATAACACAAAGTAGGATAAGAACACCTGTTAGATTATCATCTCTCTCTAAATGTTCGCTTCCTCACCACTACCACCATCACCCCTTCTAAACCCCCCCGTCTCGTTTCCAATTAAAGAATAATTAGGATCGACGATAATATGAAAGGAAATGAGAAACTAAATGAAGATTTTGTGTCTATTGAACGTCGGGTATACGCCCAGGGAAGAGATAGAGGAGGAGAAGGAGGAGCAGGAGATGGAAGAGAGGTAAAACTTTAAGAGTGCATCGTGTGAAAGAGAAAAAGAGATATATATATATATATAGGTATATGTATATGTATATGTATATATAAATGGGATTTATTCGCGCGCTCTCGAAAGAGTTAAGGAGAAGAAAGAAGAGGTGGGGTGGAGGGAGGACAAGGGGGGCAATGTAATGCAGCGATGAGAGGGATTCGTCCTCGTGCCACTATTGTAGGCTTTTACGCGAGAGAAACAAAGGTCCTTCTAAAGAGAAAAGAGAGAGAGAGAGACAGACAGACGAACTTAACATAAAGAAATAAAGAAATAAAGAAAGAAATAAAGAATGACAGAAAGATAGATAGATAGATATTATATAAAGAGAGAGAAAGAGAGAGGAAGGATTGAAGGAAGGAAGGAAGGAAGGGGTTGGGTGGCACGTGAGAGAATGAAGCATTGAAGGCCGTACAAGAATAGGGTATTTTTTTTTTAAAAAAAGAAAAAAAAGAAAAAGTAGTGGAGACATCACCGCGACATCTTCTACAAAAGCGTTACTCTGCCGAATATCTTTCGAAATTGATCGTGGGGTCTCGTAACGCGCATACTCTCTCATTTACCAACGATGCGAACGTACTACTTCTATGTACGTGTCGAGGGAACACGATAAATGGACCTTTCCCTAGGTCCTACGTGCTCTCTGCTAACGTTTTAAAACACACAAAAAGAGGGAAAATAATAAATAGTCGAGAGAAGATATTACAAGAGAGAGGGGGATACACACGCACACATATAAAAGTAAGGTTTTAAAAAACCTTAAATTTCGAATTAGAATCATCATCATCATCATCATCATCATCATCATCGTCGTCTTCGTCGTCGTCGTCGTCGTCGTCGTCGTCGTCGTGTCATGTCATAGGCGTTCGATAATAATAATAATAAAATTGGCGTGGCACGCACTTTAATCGCGAGGGTGCGTCCGACGTTTGTGTAATAAAAGCTCTGTTTCGAAGAAACACACGCGCGCGAACAACACGCGGCGAGTAATATAGGAAAGATAAGATAGAAAGAGAAAGAAATAGAAAGCAAGAAAGAGAGAGAGAGAGAGAAAGAGATAGATAAATACAGGTAAAGAGAAAGTAAATAAGTAAGTACTCACTAACGTCACTTTCTGATGCATCCTCGTTACAGAGGGTAGAATTCGCGACGACGCTAGGATAACCCAAAGTGATATAATATAATCCAATTCCGTCTTCCACACCTTGAGGATCGTTGGAGCGAAGTACGCTCGATAATGGCTGGCACACATAAGTAACACTAAGGATGCACCAACAACGGTGCTTATTTTCTTCTTCTTCTTCTTCTTCTTCTTCTTCTTCTTTTCTTGTTATTTTTTTTTACTCGCGCACTATTCACCGACAGACCGCGACGAATAAGACGGACAAACGTCCGAATGTTCTGCTCTGCTTTTTTTTTTCTATCTACCTGTCTCTCTCTCTCTTTTTCTAGTAGTACCTATTCTATGTTTCTTTTTAGCAAGATACTTTTGATGAAAGAAGACTAGACCGGCAAGGATCTAAAGATAAAAGGAGATAAAAGGAGGTCCTCTATTCTTTCTCTATCCTAGGCCCACGGGTGGCCATTACGTTTCTCACATCGTCGTCGCTACCACCGTTGCGAGGGTACAAAGCGAGAGAGGGTGGCTGCTGCTGCCTGGCTTCCTACTTGCTGTTGCCCGGGTGGGAGCGAGAGCGCAGACGGCACCGAACGACAGACCAAATGGGAGGGAGAGAAACATACACACTCTAAAGAGAGATGGAAAATGCACGATATAGCCCCTCTCTTTCTTTCTTTTTCTCTCTCTCTCTCTCTCTCTCTCTCTCTTTCTCTTTCTCTTTCTCTTTCTATTTCTCTTTCTCTTTCTCTTTCTCTATCGCACTATTCGAGCGAATAAATACACTCGTACTCGAAACGCCCGCTACGAGAGCGTGAGAGCGACTGGACTCGGCAACTTCGAGTGTCGACTAATCGACCAATCGTTGAGCGCCTCCCACCGAGCGCCATCTTGCCGCCACTCCGCAAGTAATTGGACAAAGGGAACTCCGCTTTCAGAAAGCCGACAGCAACCGAAACTTTTCCCTTCTGCCGCCTAAATATAATATCTGGTTGCTCTTACTTTTGATACCCTGTTCTCTTTCCATCTCCCTCTCCCTCCCTTTTTATCTATCTATTTATTTATCTATCATTTTTTCTCCTACACTTTTTACAAACTATCGTCTATTTTAGTTTCTAAATCTTTCCTTCGAACATTAGTGTTTGAAATTATATTTCTACATACAATTGTTCCTCACTACTTGCATCCTACGATCAAGAGCACAATGATCTGTCCGGTTTTAATCTATATTTATCTATTGGAAGTTTCTAACGTTATCTAATAATATAATTTTCAAATTAAAAATCTCATATGTAATATTAGTTCGTTCGACAAACGACGTACTTTTTAATTTATGGTAAGATAAATGTACTTACGTTTTAAATATAATGTATCGTTCTTTGTTATCACAATAATTCTTAATTTTATTTTTATTGTAATTAATAAAAATTAAAATATATTACAGGAGTGTAAGCGAAGACCGGATGTACGAGTAGCGACATCTCGTGAAATGTTACAAAACTAACAATAAGGAAAAAGCATTTGCGATCGTTATTTCTCGTTAACTGGCGTAACGAGAATAGTAGTTTTTGGGAGTATTTATTGTAGATATATATTTTTGAGTTTGTATGATAAAAATTATTTTCTTATATTGTCTATTGTTTTACGCAAAAAAATAACCTCATTGTTATCATCGACATTTATTTCATTTTATACTACTATTTAACAAACATAACATAACAACAAGCAGTAAAAATGTTAGATAAGGATGATGTAGATAATGAAAAAATGAGAAAACACAAGGAACGTCTCAAACTCGCTTCAAAATTAGATGACGAATTAAATGATTTTATTAATTCGTTAGAAAAGAAAACTTACACTGAAGGATGGACAGAAGAAACTATGCTGAAAGAACTGGACAGTCATCCGTTCTTTATGAAGAAATTACCAGATACCGAAGAACCGTTGCATCCTCTTGTAGAAGGATTGCAACAACTTAAATATTCAGAGGAGGAAAATACTCCTGAAGGTTTGTACTTTTATTGAAATTGACAGCAAACATTTTAAAATAGACATTTCTATATGAATTAATCTTACTTTCTACAGAATTAGCTCTGAGCTATAAAGAGGACGGAAACTTCCATTTCAAAAATAAAAAATACCGTATGTCTATTATAAGTTATACATTAGGTCTCAGGACCAAATGCAGCGACCCAATATTATTGGCAGCGCTTTACAATAACAGAGCTGCCGCTCATTATATGCTTAAGAATTACCGGTATAATTATTTCTTTGCGTTTACCTTCATTAATTAAATACAATATAGAATAATTTGAGTATATTTTGTAGGTGTAGTTTAAATGACAGTAAACAAGCGATAAAATTGAAATCAGATTATGGTAAATCCTTGGAAAGAGCCGCGCATTGTTGCTTCGAAATTAAAGATTTTGATCAGTGTGATGAACTGTGCGATAGCATCCTAGAAATGAATCCGACTAAAAAAGAGATACTGAAATTAAAAACCAAAGTTTTATTTGGACGAGTAAAATCATTGTTATGAGCAATCTATTAAACGCATAATCTATCTTTTTAAATAACACAATCAAGTTTATATATTAATTATTTTATTTAAAATAGAGCAAGTTGGAGGACGAAGCAAGAAAGAATAGAGTAAAAGAGACTAAACTTGCTCGGGAAGAAGAAAAACTGTTATCTGTCATCAAGGAGAAAGGTATCAAATTAGAATTATTGGATGATGGTAAAATTCCTAAATTGCAAGATTTGGAGCCTAGAGTACCTGCATTGATGCAAAACAAAGTACATCTAGATGGAAACAACAAACTTGTATGGCCAGTCATATTTTGGTATCCCGAATTCCAAGAAACTGATTTTGTACAAAATTTTCATGAAGATATTACGTAGGTTTTTATATATATATATATAATATATACATATAGCAATTATAGAAATATTAATATATTTTTATAATAGAATTATTGAAAATGTTTTTTTTTCTTTCTGTATGATGTGTTTCTATAGTATAAAAGAACAACTAGAAGAATTATTTTCTTCTCCGGCAGAATGGGATGTCAATAATCTGTATGAGCCTGATACTGTATCAATATATTTTGAAGGAAAGGATGTAACTTCTCTTAATAAAGTTGACATTTCACATACACTAGGAAAAATATTAAAGAACGAACAGTAAGTTTGAGTAAAAATTAAAATTACATTTTAAACACATTGTTTATTATAAAATTGCAATAATACAATTTTCGTAGATTTTTGGTTCGTAATGGAACACCAGCATTCCTGGTATTTGTAAAAGACAGTAAAGCTGAAGCTCAATATTTAAAAACCTATAATATTAGCGAATAGAGATTTGGACTGGCAGAGTAAATAAAAACTTGGTTTGTTTCTTCTAATGTATTTGTATTTTTGTTTTGATTTTTCTTTTAAAAAAATTTTTTTTTTATGAAAAAAATATTGAAATAAAACGAATATCTACAAATGGATACAGTGAATTTAAAATATTTTCCTGTACCTTTCCAAAAGGTCTGAACACAAAAACTTCGAAAAGTATTTCTAGAGAATAAAAGGAATTTTCGAAAGAGATCCACAAACTAAAGTATAAATCTATTGAATCTCTATAGATCTAAATCGAAATAGATCTTTCTGAAAAAAAAAAAGAAAAAAAGAAAAGAATATTTATCAAATATACGCGTGTAAAACACAAAACAAATATAAATCCTAATAAAAAGTCAAAAGGAAAGTTTTGTTTGAATAAAAAATAGGAATATAGAGGTAAAAGAGAGAACAAAAGGAAGAAGTCAAAAAGAAAAAAAATACAAAAGGAAAATAGAGAAAATAGAAAAAGAAAATCGGCTGGAACAGTTAGAAAGAAAGAAAGGAAAAAAAAGAAATATTGAAGGAAAGTGGTGCCCTCTGCACCACCTGATGAAGGTACTTAGACACAGGTGAGCATAAAGAGAAAGAGCAACAGGACTTGGAAATTCAGTTCTCGACCTACACTTTGGTACGCGTATGCGCGTCTTCGTGTTCGAGTTAAAAGAAAGACGCGTTGGTTTGGGAAATTAATTGAGTTCATTTAACCGGCCTAATTCAAATTGATAAAAATTGTGATTTAGATATAAAATAAATATTAGAAAAATTCAAAAGGAAGAAAGATCGTCGCTTTCGTTGGTTGATCGAAGATTATTTAGCAGGCAGCTGAATTCAAAGAAGAGAAAGATAGAAGAGATTGTCGTGAAGTTGCATATATAGCGCGAAAGAAAAACGGAGCGAGACGCAAGCGATGCTAAAACGATGCAGGCAATATAATTTATTCTTTTTCTTTTTATTCTTCTCTTTTTCTGCCTGTCTCTGTCTCTCTTTGTCTTTTTCTCTCTCTTTCTCTCTCTCTCTCTCTCTCTGTTTCTATCATAATTATACCATTATATTCCTCCGACTTGCTTAATAATCATATTTATATCTTCCTTTCCTTCTTGCATTAAACACGTGGCTTCCTTTGCTTTGCAATATTATTTTTTTTTCTCACGATATTTTCTTAATAAAATTAATTCTAATTGTATTATAAACAAAATTTCTATATAACAAATAATTAATAATATTACAGTGTATAATTATTGCAATGACACAACAGATTAGATTAGATTCTTGTTCTCTTTTTTTCCGAATAATTAACGATTAAAAAAAATAATAATAATAATAATAATAATAAAAAAGAAGAGTTAAAAAGAGTACGTTTATATTCTGGATAATTTTGTATGATTAATATAGAGAGGAAGGAACCATCCTGTCCAACACAACAAGGATGCCATATTGATTCGATGAGGATCACCATTGGAATTTCCTCTTACGAAAAAATCAAATTCTTTTCAATTGCAATGCGAACTTACGACGGTACATGTAAGTGCAATATCTTATTAATTATATATAGAAGTTTTCCGTATGCATATTATCTCCTACTATAGAATCAGGTTAATAGTTAAATAAAAAAAAAAGTAATTTAACAAAATGAAACTAAAGACACGAGATATAAAGGGGAGAACTTTTATTATTTTTTTGTTTTGTTTAGAAATCTGATATTCGATGCGGCTAAAGAGATATAGAAATAAAAGACGATCGAATGGCGGGTTCGAATCATTTTTCAAATATTTTCTATCTCTCTTCACATATATATGATATATATAATGTACATAACACTCTCTTTCTCTCTTTTCTTTTTTTACCCGCTAAAGTAACAAACGGTTAAAGTTTTTTATGTTTTTTATACGAGAGATTTACAAGTAAAAGTACGGAATAGGATTCTAACGGTGATTTTTTTATTCCCAAACAAACACATACGCATATATATATATATATATATTCTTTTTGTTTTATCTCTTTCACTTTTTTTTTTTAAATTTTTATCCATTAAAAACACATGTTTGTTTTCGAACAGTGCATATAGAAGTTGAAGTATTTGCTTGTCCCCGAGGAAGTCGAGGTAAATACCTTTCTGTTGACGACAGGGAAGAGAATCGCGTGTCCTAGTTTTGTGAAACTCGATGGACCACACGATGCATCTATCTATCTCTCTCTCTCTCTCACACACACACACACATTCACTCTTTCTGATACGGTATCTTGAAGCAAGTGTTCGATATACTAGGTATATATGTATATGTATATATTTCTACATGCTTATGTGTGTATGGTACTCGAGGAAGAATTGCGTCACGCGTGCCACGCACTCTTCGCAAGAAGGATACAACACAGGAGCTAACCGGTTGTAACGGCGAGTCAATGTACAAGTATATGTACAAAAAAAAAAAGAGAGAGAAAGAGAAAGAGAATAGAAAATAAAATCTAAAATATCATCATCAACAACGTCCAACAGAATCTCATATTACGTTAACTTCTCCAACGAGAGATCACCTTCGCTCTACTAACCGAAGAAATGTCCGAGCATTTGACACACATATACTTCTTTTTGTTTTTTTTTGTTATATATATATATATATAGGTATTTTTTTGTTATGCTCGTGTTATCCCTAGCTTCGTCCAGTTAGACGGCTACTTTCCTTCCAATTAGACATTCATTGTCTAACTCTGTTATTAATTATTTTCATCATCTAATATCTCTTTGTTTACGTAAACTAGTTCATTATTCGTTCTTCTTTTTTTTTATTATCTTTTGAGGATATCTTATTAATTCTGTAACACTTTGGTACAGTTTATCTCGATTGTATGTATAATTGCAAATTAATGTTTATTATTTGTTCTTTTATTTTCTTCTTTTTTATTTGTTGCAGCAGTTGAAAGGACGAAACAGTTTAGGAGACAGGAAAGAGTGCGCTATCGAGGTAGACTCGGAAAAAGTGTCCGGAAGTCGTATCGTTTGGTATTAGAAAAATCAACGAGTGTTTTAAAAACGAAAAGATCGTCGTGATATATATATATACATATATATATCCAAAAATATTTTCGTTGTGAAAGAAAATTTTAATTTAAAAAAAACAAAACCAAAAAAGTCGTGTCGTACGAGTGAGATTCCGGCAAAGGAAGAGGAGGCACCTAGAAAGTGCCGATTATTTTTCGAAATCGTGGAAGGGAATAATCGAAAAACGGCGAACCATTACGGAGGTATTCCATACGCGAGCTCATACAGTAACGGTCGTACGGCAACGAGCTTGTATAACAACAATTGTTCTTCGACCACCACTTTCGGTGCTTTTGTGCACCACCAACAACAACAACAACAGCTGCAGCAACATCAGCTGGAACAACAACAACAACAACAACAACAACAACAGCAGCAGCAGCTTCACGAGGATTATCGGCCAATTTATTTTTATGTCGCTCAGCCGTACACTATACCGTATACGTTCGCGAAAAGACCGAGACAGAACTCATCCCTTCTTAGATCGGACAACAGGTCTAATTACCGTGTTAAATTTTCAAAAAAACTTCCCAACGTAGACTTCTCTCAAAAGGTTAAACAGGGAGAATTTTCAAAGAGTCTCAATCAAGTTCATTTCGCCGAGGGCCAGGACCAAGGTGTGAATTATTTTATTTTACAATCATTTTAGCAGATCTACCGTTAAACTCAATCTATGAATTATCCTTGAATTGATTAGAATCTACTAGAATTTATCTTTTACCTTGGACGTCATTAAACTATCCTTAGTCCGATGTTCTCGCGTGAACGTCTGTTTAAATTAGGAATGAAAGTACCTCGTCCCCGCATGAATTATGGATCAAGATGTAATTATATATCAAGAAGTTACTCTTAAATTTATCCATATATGGAGAGGTGTACTTTAGCTTGTTGAACTTTAGGATTGTATTAGGAACTTGTGTGATAAATTTAATCACCGTTCATGTGTGTTACTCACAGTTACTGGCCACTCTGTAGATACTTTGTTCTCTGTAAAAAAGAGAGGAAGAGAGAGAGAGAGAGTGCAAAGAAGCGACGATTGTCATTTCACTTTCAAAGCGCTTTCACACTGTTAGCTTTTTCTAACAGACCGGATAATTGTTGCGAAAGCGGCGACATAGTTTCAGTTGGATAATTTAAATAGTTGACTATCGCGTCGACGAGTGGTATTCGGTTAAATGTCCACTTTAATTGAGAATGCACATACATATATAGGCTAAGAAAATGTTGGTCTCTTCTCTCTCTCTCTCTCTCTTTTCTTTTCTCTCCTTAAAGATATGCAACTTTCAGTTTCAAATTTGTATCAACTTTCTTCTACGTAAAACAGGGGGGGACAAAAAGAAAAGAAAAAAGAAAAACAACAACAAAACCGTTCTCTATATACAGTTTTGATGTTTTATAGGATTTCCGCATTTTTATAAACCCGGCCAGACACCGCGACATCCAAGAATGACGTCGATGTTTCGAAGAGGCACTATATTTGCAACTTTCTTTCTCTCGTTACTCGGTGGTGGATTGGTCTGTGCTGCACTAGTTACCCAACACTGGGTTGAGGCACGACCCTGGAGGACACGGAATCCTCAGGAGAGTGCAGGAAGAGTCCATTTTGGTTTATTGCAGGGTAAAAAGGAATTGAATGTTGCCTATGGTTGGAGAACCTATCACGTATCAGGTAAGAAATAATTGGAACAAAACTAACACATTCAATTGAATTTCAATATAATTCTATGTTAATCGTTATATTCCAGTACCTCAAATGTTACGGCAAGATCCAACAGTGATGTCCTGGGGACTTTGGATGGGAACATTAGTAGCAACTTCAGCTGCATTGATAACTGCTGCCTTTGCCGCACTTTTAGCTGTGCTAAATACGGCAACCTCACCAAGAGCTAAAGCTCTCTCTGTACCTGGAGTTTATTTTATAAACATTTTAGCGTGTAAGTTTCTAACGAACGAACGTATTTTTTTTTTTTTAAACGTAACTATCTATGTAAATTCCTTGAAACTTTATATTTTCGTAAATTATGTTTTTCAGTGATAATGTGTATAACAAGCGTTGGTACATGGTTAGCACAATATTACACTAGGCTGTACGTCAATGTCTTACCAAAGGAAGACATCGAGAAAACGTGGACCAGCGAAGGTTCGGCCGAACTTGGTTACTCATTCTGGTAAAAATCTTGTCTACAATTTATTTTAATATATAAAAAAAAGATACAAGCGCATAGTAATATATATCTCAAAATAATATATGATTTTTGTTTTCTTCTCTAGGCTCGTCGTGAGTGCTGCTGTTGTGCATCTTATTAGTATCGCATTAGTTGGTTGGGGTTCTGGAAGAGAAAAGGACAATAATTTGGAACCGATTCCTGCATTGGAAGAAAAAACTGCCGCAGCAATAATGCTCTATTAGGATCAGGTTTCTTTTTCAATATTGAATACGAACGTACACTGAATTATTTCTATTTCTATTTCTATTTCTTTTTGTTAAAGGTATATGAGGGAGAAGGGGGGAGATTATCTCTAAACGCATTTCCAAAATTCTACTGCAAAAGTTCCTAAGAGTAGGTTTTTTTTCTTGCCGCGTGTGATCCACACGTTAAAGATTATTATGATATATTTCGCGAAGTATAATAAGAATGACTGTATGATGCGCTTTTTCTTTTTTTACATTTTTCTATGAGGCACATAAAGCCGATCTTGCCCGTTTAAATTATTATTCGTTAACGATCGCGAAAAGAAAATTGGTACTTTAGGGATGATGTTTATATGACACACGTTTCTAATCAACATTGAATCATAATTAATTGACGAATCTGCTGTTATCAATGATCTAATATGTATTTTTCTCTTACAATATCTTTAATCGTAATTGCTTTCAATTTGGAAGCTGATAACCGTAAATATTCGGTTAATAAAAGATTAATGACGAATGTTAGTATATATATAGCTATATATATAGCTTTAATTTACTCCAATATGTGATCCTTTTTTTAAATGAATATAATATAGTTATATATTGAAAAAAAATAAAAAAATAAAAAAAGAAATTCAATAATTTTATACAGGTATATATATGTCTATAACTAACTTTATATTATAATTGAATAATTTTGTTTTGATTGGTGAGATCGTCAGAGAAAATTTTCATCTGAACTGGATGCAGTTATAGATTTTTTTTGTGTTTATCTTAATTTTTTTTATTAATAAATTGCAATGTACTAGTAGCAAGCACACACTATTTTATTGAAATATTTTTTCTAGAGAATATGAGATGCCACATGTTGTAAATAGACGATACGAGGAGATGAAATTTTTTTTTTTTTTTTTTTTTTCGATATATATATATATATTTATTATGCAATACCTCTAAGTGTTTTTTTTAGTATATTCTTTTCAGGCGTAATAATTATTGCATTTTTCGTTCTAGTTTAATAATATAAATACGACAATAAAGATGTAGACCCGCCACACATAGGACTCATTCTTCTTCTTTTTTTTCTTCCTATATATGTTTTAAGAGAGTTTCTTTTTTTAAAAAGATTCATTATGTCGTTCTAATAATAAACGGCACAACATATATTGTTCTCTTATGAGAAAGAGAGAGAGATAATTAAAATTCGAGAACTGTGTTTAGATCTAAAAAATAAACTTAGTAATTTGAATATTGGTTTCTTATATATGTTACATAAACTTTTTATTCAAATTTTCTCTCCTTTATTATTTTATATTTCTTCTTATTATATATATATATATATATAGTTGATAATAGTAATTAAGGAAAGTAGTTTTTTTTTTTATGAATTTTTATGTAATAATATAGTACGCGTGTACGTGTGTGTGTGTATGTATGATGTGCATTTGTTGTTGAGATAATAATTCCCAATAAAAAGAACTTCTCCTTTTTTCCTCTCCCATTATTATAATTATAAATAAGAAAGATAAAGAAATAGATTTTCTTAATTCTTTTCTTCATCTCGTGTATCAAATCAAACGGAGATTTTCTGGCGATTAAAAAACACTTGCGATTTAATTAAATCGTGTTTCTACGAAGTAGTTTTTTAAAAAACTTATTGGTACGACTTGCAGATCCTTATCATCGATTAGAATATAAGGAAACGTTTGTTTAAAGTTTTTTGCCATTTTCTCAGTCGTCTCTTCACTCTTTTCTTTTTTTTTTTCTTTTTTAATTTTTTTTCTCTTTTCTTTTTGTTGCGTCATTTACATGTTGTGTATATTCGTTACATGATTATGATCAAATTCTGTAGGATTTGTTTAATGTTCTAATACAAATTATCCCTGCAGGACCCCGTTATATCCTTTTATTTGTTCCGCACATCGATTCTAATAAAATATTTTTGTCGTGGCGATACGAAGCTATTTTTTATCTTTTTTCCCTTTCTTTTCAAAATTCAAATAATACATACGTACATATGTATACAGTAAATATAATTCTACTTAAAATAAAAATCATAAGAATACAATCACCACATTACGTGAGATTTCAAACTAACGTGTTATTTTCAGTCCGAAAGGAAATGAAGATTTTTATAGATTGAAAAAATAGATTTGGATAAATGGAGAAAAAGATTGGGAGAAAGATGATATTGAAAGAAATTAAACATAAAAAGAAAAAAGGAAATATAACATAGTATTATTAAACATTATGAGCTTCGTATCGTATCAAAAATCTATGTGTATGTGTTAATTCATGTTTTGTTTTATGGATATCGCCGTCAATGTTATCATTATCATCATTATCATCATTATCATCATTATAATCATTATCATCATCATCATTAACTCCGTTTATCTTCAACTCCGCCGGTCTACTTTTGTCCAATCATCGTCTTCTTGAAGCCGCTTTCTTTCCTCTTGTCTACTAATTGAAAGCATGTTTTTGAAATATCACTTCGCCATTTATATTATAATAGAAAACCCGCCCAGTAATCGACCAGCTCGGAATCAATCATTATTTTATATACAAATAATAAATTTAATTATATAATTTTAGTATATATATATATCACTAAAAGAATTGAAAAATTAATTTTCTAACATTGCAAATAACGTTTTACTGTATTTTACCTCGATGAACAAATTTCTAATTCATATCATTATTAATTTACATTATATATGAAAAATAAATACAAAAAAAAGAGCCGAGATGGTCGATAAGCGGACATTGATCTTAATGTATTCAATATGTGAAACTAAACTAAATTCACCGTGGGCTTACATCTAATTATAAATGATGAACAATTATTCATTACAATTTCATGAATATTCATTATATGCAGAATTAACATGTAATAATGGACTTTAATTGCAAAATTTTATATACGATTAGGGTTCGTTGACTACATTATTAGTTTTTCCCCCTTTTATATGAATAAAAAAAAAAAAAAAGAAAATAATAATATTAAGATATTATCAAAGTGATTAAGAAAAGATATAAGCAGTTAAAAAAAACATTCTATATAAAATTTTGCTTCAATGATTACACGATAATGTAAAAAAAAGAAAAAAAATTCTGAAATATACACTTTTTGTTTTAACAATGCTTACTTATCATCTTGACGTCTGGCTGGCGGATCTTGAGGATCTTGAACCGTGGAATCCCTGCTACGCCAATCCATATCATTACTACGACTCGTATCATTTTGTCGGTAGGTACGACGAGGTCGAGCACTTTCGGTATTGCTAAGAATAACTCGTGACTAAAAAACGTGAAATAATCGTGATGTTATAATTGACGTTACGGCAATAAAATAATACATCTGTCTACCTACCACCACCATTACATAATATATTTTTATTTTTCTTACTTACCATTCCACGATCTCGGAAACCGACTTTTTCAGGTCCTTTATCTAATCTATCCCTGTCGCTCACATCTCTATCAAAATCATCTTTCCTCCTTTCTTTCCTCCATTTGTCTGAATCCCAGTTTCTTAATCTGGAATCGTCGTTTCTTTCTACTTGAGCAGCAGAACGCCAATTGGAAATTTCACCAGCTATAATAATAATAAAAATGTTGTACGATTAATCAAATAATGTAATTTTATATGTATACATTTTATAGATGAAAAAAAAAAAGATAATTACCTGGCCTAGTAAAGCTGTCCCTAGCTGGAGGACGATAACGATCATCTGGTCTTCGTTTTGTTAATAAATCTTTTTGTTCCTTTTGTTTTTGCTCCTCCATTCGACGTTCGATCGAAGCTTCCCGAGCTCTCGCTATTTCAGATTGTTTTTCAATTTTAGCCATACGTTCAGCCTTCCTTGCTTCTTCCTCGGCACGTTTCTTGCGTTCCTCTTCTTCCCTCTTAGCTTTCTCTTCCTCCAAACGTTTCTTTTCTTCCTCCTGTTTGATACGTAATTCCTCGAGGCGTCTTCTCTCAGCAGCCTCGGCACGTTCCTTCTCCCATTTCATCTTACGTTCGGCTTTACGTTCCATCTTACGCTTGAGCAATCTCTTGGCACGTTCCTCGTTCAACATCTTCTCAAATTCCTTTAATTTTTCCATGTAATGACTCTTACGTTCGGCCAAAATTTTGGCTAAGAACGTATCGTGATCCTCCTTCATTCTTGCCATACGTTCCCTGGTTGCTACAGCTTGTTGTCTCTCTTCAATAGCAGCTGCGATACGTTCGGTTTCCTGTTGTTCCCAACGTTTCTTCGCCAATTCCATCTTATCTTCTACCGCTTTCTCCAATAATGGTATCTCTTCGAGACGTTTAGCACGTTCCAAATAATCGATCTTTTTCTCCTGAGATTTCAACTTTTGCTGCATCTCTCTACGTTCCTTCTGCAATTCTTCAGCTTCGCGTGCTGCTATCTGCTCGGCATCAAGTTTTTTAATCTCGTCTTCGTCGAGTTTCTTCAATACCTTTTGTCCATGACTCGTCTGTGAAATTTGTTGCATTTTCTCTTTGAGATGTCGATCTTTTATTTGTTGGATCTCGCTTTGTTGACGTTTGCGTTCGCGTTCCTCGCGTTCTTGTTCGAGTCTCTTCTGTTCGGCCAATATTTGCTGACGCTGTAATTCCTCTTGACGTCTCATCTCTTCCTCTTCGCGTACAGTATTTATATGCTCGATGTATTCTTTTCTTTCTTCTATGATCTTGTGTCTTCCTAAAATCCTTTGATGTTCCTTCATCTTGGTTTCGTGATAATGATTAACCATAGCACCGCGAAGCTTCTCACGTTCGAACTTCTTCTTGTTAGGATTGATCACATTGATCGCACGATGAAGAACAGTTGCCATGTTGACCAATTGACAACGAATCTGTTCCGATGGCATCGCTTGTAGGACCGGACCATCGGGATGGTCCTCTCTTTGTGCTTCCGAAAGATCAACCCCGAAGTGTACGCACTGTTTCCCGTGATCAATTCTTATCTGCATATCGTTGTAACGAACGCAATCGACCAGAAGCCTTTCCAAGTGGAAGTTAGTTGCGAACTTGGCAAGTTCCAACAATCTATCGAATTGTATAGTCTGATAAACCTGAGATATTTGATGAACTAGCCGTACAAGCGTAACGTCCTGTAAAGCGGGTATGTACTGTGTCAAAGGGCTATTCTCATCGGCTTGCAACGTTTGAATGACTGAATCGACTCTGCTGCAAAGTTCCAAAGGATGGAATTCAACTTCCAACCATGAATATAATTCCTGTAGCTGGCTTGAGGCTAGATTGACGATATTCAATCGGACAATGTCTTTCAATAAGGAAACTCGCGTTGGTGGTTGTGTCAATCCTAAAAGTGTCGCGAGCTTTTGTGCTTTCTCCAAAGGACTTTTATCCGTTTCGATAAATCGATCAAATTCGGGATGTGCCGATGGCAATGGTATAGATAAGGTGGCCAGCAATACGCGATTAGCCATTCGTTGTTGTTCTTCCGGTGACATATTTTTTTTCATATCGCGTGACAACTGTAATAGTTTAAAGAGAGCTGCTGCATGGAATAGATAATTACCTGCCTTCCAAAATACCATAGCTAATTTTTGATAATAATTAGCCATTGTTTTTGGAACTGGCGATTTCTTGGATAGATTCATCATACCGTGCACATCCTCGGACGATTTGAATGCTTCTTGCCAAAGTTCCATCTGAATGGCCGAATCTAATTGATTCAGTCGCGTTTCCAAATTCAATTGTTGAGTTTCAGCTTTGTTCATAGAGACATTAGAAACTAATTGCGGAAGTTTACATATTTCCTCTAAATGTTTTCTCAATTTTTCGCATAACTTTCGAAATTCAGTCTTACGAGTGTATTCCAGACAAAATTGGAAGGCCATACGTGCTATATCGTGATATAAACTTTCTACGTGAGCATTAGTTCTCAACAATTCTAAACATTGGCAGTACGATTCCCACAAAAATTTCACCCAAGGGGTAAGAATCGTTCGGTCGCTTCTATCCTGTGCATCCTCTCCGCTAACAGCAGAAAGTAAAATACTTTCAGGTGTTGCAAGATTATCCAAATCATCGATATCAATGACTGCCTGTTGACTTTGTTTTCTTGCTGCATTAGTTTTCTCTTCTGCCATACGTAAATAACCACGAATGACATTTTCTAAACTTCCAACATTAACCGATTGAAACATGTTACGGTACTGGAAAAGTCCTTCCTTCGCTATATGTGATTTCTTTAATTCTACGCAAAGATCTAAGTACTTGAACATTATGGGTTCCAGTACGGATTCTGACCAATTGTACGTCCATTTTTTATTTCGGAAGACTTCTTGCAAAGTATCCAAAGCTCTGGCTGATTTGCCAACTTCAATGAATTCTGTTTAAAAATACAAAATAAATAAAATAATAATATTTTTCTATTTATTAAATAAGAAATATAGAAACAAAGTGTTGGATATTGTTTGTTAAATATAGATGTTGTTGATTATATAACAGATATTATGTAAATATAAAGCATTATATGATTAATACTGTAGAATATTTTTATTATGCACTCTATACATCAGTCGTACATGTGTACATACATATACACAACAACCCTATACGAAGATGTGTGCAACATCTAATGTATACATATATGTATATGTATACATAAATATATGTGCGTATGTGTATATGTATACCAATAGAATTTTGGGATTTTTTTTGCACACATACAATAATATGTACTTAAAATGAACAAAGTATTTAATAAGTAATTAAGTATATAAACGATGAACAATCGATTCTAACGTAAATAATTAAAGCATACTTTCAATTAATTCATTTCGTTTTATCAAAGTCTCGTTGAATAAAGAAATAGTGTAATAAAGTTAGAAAAAATATACATAATACTTTCTTAAATTTTACTTTATCAATCCACATATATATATATTCGGTCAAGAATCACGTCGTTGCATATGTTGAAGACACAGTATAGAACGTTAACATATTAATTGGAATTGAAAACACAGTGAATAATCTATAATTATTTTAAATAATTTTAATTAGAATAATTAAAATATTAAAAGTTAAATAGTAGGAAGAAAATGCAGATAAATGAAGTAAAAGTTAAATTTTCATGCAGGTTAAATAAAACCATCAGCCATGTCACGTCTTTCCTTAATGATAAGAAGTGTTACATACCGTTTGCCCTTTTCAGAGCGTTTTCGGGTCTTTGCCCATATCGCGCCATGTTTTTAGTTTAAATATGTTTCAAACGTATATCATATACACTATTTCGTTAATAATTCACAAAATTATTTTGCATACACGGTTAAAAGTACAAGGTGTACAAAGGCGTAACGGTTAATACCAAGCCCCTTGATCGCGTGTTCCGGATGAGAGACAAGAACTAGAAAAAAAAATGGCTTCCTGTACTATGCGAGTCAAATCAAATTCCACTATTTTTTTATGTTAAGGAAATAAAGTATAATAATCTTTGATATATCTCAAAAAAATATGATTAGCTTAATAGTTAAATAAATATATTAATAATTATTATTAAATAGATATCAATATATTCAATTTTCATTTTAACCATAAGTCTACACTGATTGGACGATTCGATTCTTCTTCGTCCAATCGTAATACACTTAGGGCGCATAAACGAAATTTTCATTCGTGGATTATTTTTATTTTTCTTACTATTTTTATTATTTTCTTTTTTAATATTTCATAAAGAAATATTAGTTTTACTAGCATGATTTTAGTCAACGAATTACGAAACAATGATACAACATAATTGTAAACTGGAGCGAAGCATTAATGCAAGATTCTTATTGGTGTGTCTAACAGACCAATCCACTGTCGCGTGACCTGTCGACTAATACGATGTACGATGACGTCACAACATGGTATCGACAAGTATTAAATAGTTAAAGAAGGTGTTCAAAAGTGAAAGAGTTTCGTATAAAGTTTATCGTCTACGTATAATTAATCGTTAATTTGTCGTCAATGTGTTAAATAATAGCATAATTGTTATACTTATATATCTTTAGAATTGACGATTAATATTACAATATTGTTATTATTATAGTTAAGATTTTTCTTATAGAAGAAAATCAAAATGGACGAGGTTACGAAGTTGGAACATTTGTCTTTGGTATCAAAGATTTGTACAGAATTAGAAAATCATTTAGGTTTAAATGATAAAGATTTAGCCGAATTTATAATTCATTTGTCAGAAGAAAACAATACTTTCGAAACATTTAAAAAAGTTTTGATCGAAAATGGTGCCGAATTTTCCGACTCCTTCATAGCAAATTTACTTAGGATAATACAACACATGAAACCGTCTACTCCTTCTAACAAATCTTCGTTAGTTAATTCATGTAAACAAGACGAATTAGCGCATAAATTTCCTGTATTAGCTTTACCGAATGATGTACCTACTCAATCTGCTCAAGAAACCGAAAAAACTGATAAGGAAATAGTTAACGACGTGTTAGCATCTTTAGAAGCATTAGCACCGTCTAACCTTAAAAATAATGAAAATGGAAGGAAAGATGATCACAAACGAAATAAGCGGAGTAGTAAAGATAAGGATTTGGAAAAGAGTAGGGAAAAGAAAAGACATAGATCTAGATCTAATGATCGAAAGGATAAAAGACGTAGATCTAGATCTGGAAATCGTTCTAGATCCAAGGAAAGAGAACATGGTAGAAGACGCAGAAGAAGATCAAGATCCTCGAGCAGGACGTCAAGATCGCATGGTTATAAAGATTCCAAGAATTCAAGGAATCGTGATAGATCTAGATCTAGGTCTTTGGAAGAACTTTCTGTAGAGCCAGAAGTTGGTCAGATTTATACAGGAAAAGTAGCCAATATAGTACCATTTGGTTGTTTCGTTCAATTGGAAGGTTTGAGACGTAGGTGGGAAGGATTAGTACATATTTCACAATTACGAAGAGAAGGCAGAGTGGCTAGTGCAAGTGACGTTGTAACCAGGGGTCAAAAAGTTCTTGTTAAAGTATTGAATGTTGGCGGACAAAAAGTTTCATTAAGTATGAAAGACGTTGATCAAGAAACAGGTAGAGATTTAAATCCTGTAGTAGCGGTTAATAAGATCGAAGAGGATGAAAAATATTTGAGAAATCCAGATCGTCCAACATCATTATTGGAAATTCAAGGTACGTGGGACGAAGATGAGACATATTCTAGAAAGCGTGTGCAAAGATTGTCTTCTCCTGAAAAGTGGGAAATAAAGCAGATGCATGCTGCGTCATGTATAGACAGAAGTGAATTGCCTGAATTTGATATGGAGACTGGAGTCTTACCTAGAGAAGACGACGAAGAAGAAGATGTTGAAATTGAATTAGTGGAAGAAGAACCTCCATTTTTACATGGCCATGGAAGAGCGCTTGGAGACTTAAGTCCTGTACGTATTGTCAAAAATCCTGATGGTTCTTTAGCTCAAGCCGCAATGATGCAAAGCGCGTTGGCAAAAGAAAGGAGAGAGCAGAAGATGTTACAGCGAGAACAGGAGATGGATTCTGTACCTACTGGCATTAACAAAAATTGGATTGATCCCTTACCAGATGCTGAAAGCAGAACACTTGTAGCCAATATGCATGGAATAGGTATGCAAACGCAAGATCTGCCTGAATGGAAAAAGCATGTAATAGGAGGAAAAAAATCTTCATTTGGAAAGAAAACCAATTTGACGTTACTAGAACAACGTCAAACTTTACCAATATACAAACTTAGAGATGATTTAGTAAAGGCTGTGACTGATAATCAAATTTTAATCGTCATTGGTGAAACTGGTTCTGGAAAAACAACTCAGATAACTCAATATTTAGCAGAAACAGGATTTACTGCTCGTGGTAAAATTGGGTGTACTCAACCACGTCGTATCTCAACCGTCTCCGTTGCTAAAAGAGTAGCAGAAGAATTTGGATGTCGTTTAGGACAAGAAGTTGGTTATACCATTCGATTTGAAGATTGTACTGGTCCAGAAACAAGTATAAAATACATGACAGATGGTATGTTACTCAGAGAATGTCTTATGGATCTAGATTTAAAAACCTACTCTGTAATAATGTTGGATGAGGCGCACGAAAGAACTATTCATACTGATGTTTTATTTGGGCTTCTTAAACAAGCAGTGGGTAAAAGACCTGATTTAAAAGTAATTGTAACCAGTGCTACCCTTGATGCTGTCAAGTTCTCTCAATACTTCTTTGAAGCACCAATTTTTACTATTCCTGGAAGAACATTTGAAGTAGAAGTAATGTATACAAAAGAACCAGAGACAGATTATTTGGATGCTGCACTTATAACTGTAATGCAGATACATTTACGAGAGCCTCCTGGAGATATTCTTCTGTTTCTGACTGGTCAAGAAGAAATTGATACAGCATGTGAGATTCTATATGAACGTATGAAATCATTGGGTCCTGATGTTCCTGAATTAATTATTTTGCCAGTCTATTCTGCATTACCTTCTGAAATGCAAACTAGAATTTTTGAACCAGCGCCGCCTGGTTCACGAAAAGTTGTTATAGCTACGAACATTGCAGAAACAAGTTTAACTATCGATGGTATTTATTATGTGGTCGATCCAGGCTTTGTAAAACAAAAGGTTTACAATTCTAAAACTGGTATGGACAGTCTTATTGTAACTCCTATAAGTCAAGCTGCAGCAAAACAGAGAACGGGAAGAGCGGGAAGATTAGGACCTGGAAAATGTTACAGACTTTATACTGAGAGAGCGTATAGAGATGAAATGTTACCAACACCTGTACCAGAAATTCAAAGAACGAATTTAGCTACCACAGTACTACAATTAAAAACAATGGGGATTAATGATTTGTTACATTTTGATTTTATGGACGCTCCTCCGGTAGAATCGCTTATTATGGCCTTAGAATCTTTACATAGTTTAAGCGCTTTAGATAATGAAGGTCTCTTAACACGTCTTGGAAGACGCATGGCTGAATTTCCCTTAGAACCTAATTTATCCAAAATGTTAATCATGAGCGTACACCTTCAATGTTCAGATGAAATATTAACTATAGTTAGTATGTTGTCCGTACAAAATGTTTTCTATAGGCCGAAGGACAAGCAAGCTTTAGCAGATCAGAAAAAGGCTAAGTTCAATCAAGCCGAAGGCGATCATTTAACATTGTTGGCAGTTTATAATTCTTGGAGAAATAACAAATTTAGTAATGCATGGTGTTATGAAAATTTTGTTCAAATGAGAACATTGAAGAGAGCGCAAGATGTACGCAAACAATTGTTAGGTATAATGGATAGGCATAAACTGGATGTAGTATCGGCAGGAAAAAATACTGTTAGAATACAAAAAGCAGTGTGCTCCGGGTTCTTCAGGAATGCTGCCAAGAAGGACCCTCAAGAAGGCTACAGAACTTTGGTAGATAGTCAAGTAGTATACATTCATCCAAGTAGTGCATTATTTAATAGGCAACCTGAATGGGTTATTTATCACGAGTTAGTACAAACTACAAAGGAATATATGAGAGAAGTAACTACTATTGATCCTAAATGGTTAGTAGAATTTGCTCCAGCATTTTTCAAATTTAGCGATCCAACTAAACTCAGTAAATTCAAAAAGAATCAAAGACTTGAACCATTGTATAACAAATACGAGGAACCTAATGCTTGGCGAATATCTAGAGTTCGTAGAAGGCGTAATTAAATTTAACTATTTATAAGTATATATACATGGATCAACAGCCTCTACTAAACTAACTAAAAAAATTAGTTCCGATTGGATCACTAAAATTAAATAATGATGGGCACAGTTAATTTTTGAATAGGTGGACTGCTTTGAAACGCTGCTGTTAATTATAGAGAGAAAGAGAAAGGCTTCTAGGGTGTGGAAAAATGTTATGGTTTCTCCAATCCGTTAAAGGGAGATTAATAACGACAATACATGTTTATATATTGTTGATATAAACATTTTTTGAATAAATGATTAGTAAATAAATACTTTTATACAGCATAAAAAGAAATGATTGCTATTAGAATGTTCAGATATATAATGAGTTTGTAATATATATTTCTGAACACATTTGTATGTATGTTTATTACATAGCACGATATATATAAACTGTAATTTTACAATGTAGAAGACAAATGTATATATTTCGAATACATTCATATACGTGTTTAATTGTCAGATAATATGTAATAATTATATATATATATAAATTTTAGAAACAGTCAAATGGTATGTAGTTCATTTTAATAATTATTTTCTTTGAAAGTTTTTATTTTTTTAAAACGATATGTTTGATAAATATTTCATAAATAATAATTTAAAATATCAATCGAATTTCGTATTAACATGTCAAAAATTTGATAGTCGGGGCAGTAAATCACTTTATATTTTGTATATCATAATAATTTTAATTAATCAGATCACACGTATAATGAATTTATTTTATATATGTACATATGTACATTTTATAAGACAGTAATAATTCTTTTTTTTTTATTTTTAAAACAGAAAGATTTAGAATACCCAAGTAAAGTCTAAAATATAGGAATATATATATATATATATATATATCTTAACTGTGTGTATATATCTCTTCAGTCTCTTTCTCTTAACGAAGTATTAAATTTATTAAATAAATACATTCTTGGTATCAATGGAACGGTTTAAAGATATCTTGCCAAAAAGGAAGATGATCATTTATATGATTGTAATTAGTGTTACAATTATTTAGATTTAATTCAAGGTGTTTTATATCACTCATGGACAAACTGTGGATATAATTTGTATCTTGCAAAAAAAAGAAAACGAATAACATTTCAGTAATAATTACTTCAATGAGCGTGTTTCATACATTGCATTTCTTTTATCTAACTATTTAATGAAATTAACAAAAAAATTATTATCATAAGTAAATTTCGAAAACATTTCTCCATTTTTTTTTTTACAACGGTAACAAATTATTACACAGTTGATAAAAGAATTTTTGTATGTTTATGTGTGTGTGTTTTTTTGTAAAGCAAGTCACGAATGTTGCTTTTTTTTAATTAATTCAACTAATTGTCGATATCGCGTTTGGCATTCCTCCTACAAACAATGATATTAGTTATTAGTATTAAATAAAGAAATTCAATAAATGAATAGAATTAAAGTCAACCTTTGTTTTTCCTTCAACGCACGCCGCAATTTTTTCCCATCTATCAATGGATGCTCCTTTAGGGTATTTTATAAGTGCTGATTCTAATGCTTTCTGTTGTTCTTGACTCCAATCGATATTAGTATTATCAGAATTTTCATTACGTGTCTTAACTTTTTTTGGTCGATCCGTTCCAGTATCTTCTATACATTCGCCAGGTTTCAATCCTTCATCTTTGATCTGAAAAAGTAGATAACAAAATTAATTAAATTTGTCAATATATTTTGTTTCTTTAAATGAATCGTTTGAATATATGATATACTTTTTTAGCCATGTGCGTAACTTCTCCAACCGTACGATTCATAGTATCCGCAATTTTTTCCCATCTCTCCGGTGTACCACCGGGATATTTCTTAACGAGCTTTATTAATTCCATTACGTCGTCATCTGTCCATAATCCACCGGTTATTGTAGGTTTATCGTAACTATTATTTGTATCGTTAGTTTCTTTTTTTGGTACAACTTTTGAATTGCTATCATTTCTTTCTTGAAGTGGAAATCCTGTTTTTCGTCTTCTAGGACCGCGCGGTGTAATATCCGGTTCTGCTTGTTCATTTTCTTGCGCTCTGTGATATAAAGAAAATCCAAAAGAAAGTAAAACAATAAGCGAACAATTGTATATGTGATATTTTTTTAAGAGACTCACAATGCTTCTTCTTCTTCTTCCTTTTTCCTGCGTTTTCTTTCTTCTATGCTTTCATTTATAGCACGAATAATAGATGGTACAGATACAACAGATGCAATTGTCCATCTAGGCATTTGAAATGGAAGAGTATTCCAAATACTCGGCGTTGGTATTTTTTCCAAAATATCAGCTAAATCTGGAACATCCATTTTACCTTTTCTATTTTTTTTCTGCAACTTTTGGAGCTTACTACCGAGTACTTGTTCCTGAAATAAATAGATTTGTTTATCTTAGATGAGATAGAACATAATTTGATATATCTTTGAATTAATTGTATTAACTTCTAGAATTAATTAAAAAAACCCCCCAAAAAAATGATAAAAGTAGATTTATTTAAAGGTAGGACAATATACAGAGTGTCTAAAGATTTTTTGGTCAAATGATGTCAGCACAAACCTCGGATACTATTATATAACAGTTAATTTTTTATATTTCAAGAATACATACTTACATAAGTATACCTCTTTTCAAAATATGCAGCCCATGCTAATAAATATTGTCCAATCGTAATCAGTAGAAATAATATAACACTCATTTCCATCAATCCCATTTTTCTTACATGTCGATAATAATATACAGCTGACCGCCAATTTGGCAAGCCATTAACAAGAACATTATCATATTTCTGTCGTTTTCCAGGATCCCTTAAGACATCGTATACAGCAACCAACTATATAAAAGTTTAAAGAATTGTATAATATTTAGGATAGTCTTTCGGTTTGATTTTAAAGTAGACTTACTTTTCTAAATTGTTCTTCCGCATTGTCGGCAGCATTTTTATCCGGATGAAGTTGAAGGGATAATCGTCTAAATGCTTTTTTAATCTCGGAGGCATTTGCCACCTAATTGACATAATAAATCATATAGTGTTGTGTATGTGGTAACAAATGCAATAGGAAATATTGTTTAATTTACAATATGTAAAGGAAATATGTTTTACCTGAGATACACCCATAAGTTCGTAGAAATTTTGATTAACTTCTTCGACGACATCGAATACTTCCAATTCATCATTGTCCCACGCAGCAGATAATGTAAAAAAATCCAAAAATTGTACAACACCAAGAAATATTAAAACTACTCTCATGTTCAATATTTAAATAGACACATAGCTGCTAACATCACCCATATAGTTGGCAATGAGTACCAACAAGAATTAGAATAGTCTGTAAAATTTGAATAGTTATAGTTAATATGATTAATATTTTATAATAAATATTTTCTAAAAATATAAGAGTATATCAATGTGATTAAAGGAAGGAATAATAGATACATATTATATTCAGATGAAAACGTACTTAGTAAATAGAAATAGGCAGTTAATATATTATACTTTTAATAGGTTTTTTTATGAAATATTTTCGTGAACCAACGGAGAACGATCGTGCGGTGCCACGTTCTCTCCTTCAACACTTACTACTTCTTAGAGATTAATCAACCATGTGCCATAATTAGATAGAAAACTAAGATGCATGTAGAATAACGATATTTAGGCGGTTCGTATCAAAGTGTCGCCTTTCTTCTGCATTCTAATTTATTTCAACTATTAAATAATTTTCTTATAATCAGTCGGCTATCTTGAAAAATGTTTTACCGATGTGTCGGTAAGGCCGGCTAAGGTGATATCGATAATAGTAGTGCTCTACCTTTGTCTTATCGGCCGTCGGTAATTGCAGGGTCCTACTTTGAAATATATTGACCGTCGGTAATAGTAGGTACCTATTTTTAAAACATCGACCGTTGTTAACGAGAGTTTCTACTTTAATAATATTGACCGTCAGGAACCTTAAAATAAAATATTACCGACGTAGAGTAAAAAAAAATAATAGAAATCTACTATTACCGACGGTCGATAAGATAAAGGTAGAGCACTACTATTACCGATATCGCCCTTAGCGGGCCTGCCACTAAAGTGGCTTTTGCGATTATTTTTTCTAGGTCGATGAGCCACTATAGTGGCTCACTCGAGTAGCTTACTTACTCAGTGTTTGAACTAAGTAATCGTCTTCAGAGTCATTCATATTTAAGTGAAATGTTAAAGTTTAAGCGTATATGTACAATATATTTTTAAGAAAAATTATAATTTATTCATTTTGTTCTGCTGTTGCGGTTCTGTGCCAACTTTTTTGTGCTGTTTAAACTGCTTGAACTTAATTAGAATTTCTTTTAAACATTTGAAAATCGTAAATTAGATGGACAATTTCATTGAGGATATTCAGTACAAATAAACAAAAATATGCATACTTTAAAAATAAGATTATAAATAATTCGTCAAATTTACAAAAAAAAATAAAAATATGACAAAAAGACAAGTGCATTTCCTGTTAATCTTGCTGTTAATTTGGACGTTTCACGAGGCATCTAAAGTGATGGACAATATAAAAAAATAATATCTATAGTTTGGAAGGTTAAAGTTAGTACCATCGGTAACGTAACATAAGTAAGAATAATTTATCGGAAAATAAAATAATTAAAACTAATAAATATAATGATGTGCGTGCAATAGATGTCGTCTAAATTCGATCATTTAAACGAAATAAAATCGAGAATGGGAGATGACGATTTGAAAAAAAAGAAAATGAACAGGATGAGTGCGAGAATGGAGAGGATAGGAGAATCAGAAGGATTCCTTTCGAAATTTAAATCCAAATTGATCGCATTTGTGTCGGAGAATCTTCGCGAGCTGAGGTGGGCCGCAATAAAATACGGTAATTTTGCCTTTTTTTCGATCTTGAAGTTGCTTGAATACTTTGTCCCAATTTGGACGGCCCGCATTTGTTCTTGTTTTTAATCCCGTTATCAGATCTCGTTTTTCCTGATTAATTAATAAGATAAATGATGAAATCATTTCTCGATTAGAATTATATTACAGAAAATAAGAATATGAACCTTTTCGTGAAGCAAATCCATGGCCAATTGTAAACCTACAGCCTTCATATCGTGCTTTTGCAAAGCACTCGTAATATACATGTACATTTCGAGAAAAGGTTCCATCGCATTCCCTAATTCAGCTTGTTCCATTTCGAGTTGGGAAAGCAAGTTGACGAACCATTCGAAAGAACGTTGATCTCGATTGATCCAAAAGAAATCGACCTGAAAGCAACAAAATAAAAAATCAATTTTTAATCATTTCTCGTTTCTACGAATGAATTATTTTTCGTTTGTAATCCAATTCCACGATTCACCTTTCGTAGATGCATGATGGTAGGCTGTATTTCGTTGGCCCAAGAAAATTGACATTTGGGACAAGTTTGCCTGGCCTCCCAATATCGATGCATAATCGATCGAAGAATAGAAGCAAATGGCGTTACTCCGATACCGGTTGCAATTAATACCGCGTGTTGTGCTTGGAATATATGGCTGGATGGTGCACCGTATGGGCCATCTAAAAATATCTGAATCAAGATTATCGGATTATTTAATAAATCGCATTATCAATTTATTTGTTTCATTGAGATCGAATAAATCGATTCACCTCTAATGGTTTTCCAACTGGATAATCGATAGTTGCGTTAGAAGCCGTTTCGATTTTAATCTCAATTGATTTAGTTTTATCAGTTTTTCTCATTTCTTCGTAAATGTCGTTGAATCTTCCTTTCTCCGCGGCTTCTTGTCCGATCGAGCAAGTCGCCGAAGTACAAGTTTTATTTTCTCCGATCATCGTCGGAGCTAAAAATACAAAAAATAGGACAGTTGTTTATTTGCAGCGATTATTTCCATACAAAAGAAAATTCATTTCGGAATTCGTATTATTCAATTTTACTATTGTTCGAGTTCATTCCTTCGTCGTATTCGCAATTTTCAAGACTTGGAGTTTCGAATGCAATAATCGTAGGTTTTGTTCTCATGTATCGAACACTCTCAGCCAGGGATTTGTTTTGCGGGCTTAGATAAGCTCTTCCCAATAATTTCGTGCACGCTCGGCGTATCTGACACTCGTCGAAACTCTTTTCGGATTCCGATCTCCCGTAATCGCGAAGCCTAAACATAACAAACATACGTAAACAACAAAATTGAATTCAATGAAAACATTTCTAATGAAATATTTCTCTCAAACTTGAAAACAATACTAACGCGATCGAACGTTGCTTGTTCTTATATCTCGTTTGCATGTCGGGCACGGAAAATGATTTTTCCAATGGTATTTTACTCGCCAATAAAAATTGACGTAATTTTGGTTCTTTCGTCATTTTAATCATTTTCGGTGTACCTTCGATAAAAATAGAACAAAATAAATAATAATTTTCGCGCGTGCGTTGAACATAAACTCGTATGAAATCAATCCTGATATTATCGTCTTACATTCCGGTGTTTTCAGAAATGTTCCAGTATCGTTGATAGTCGAATTTGACGAGGATGAAGGTTTGACGTCGGCAACGAAAACGAGATTGTCTATACCGCGTGAATCGGATAACGAGCACGAATCATCTTTATTTTTTTTCCCTATGTTAACGCTGAGAAATCTGAACAAAAAAATATATATACGTCAATTATAATTTAATATATAATTAAATGATGTCGTTAGTTCCTTACATTAGGCAACACTTTATACACCGGATAAATGCACTTCCATGGATGGAAACTTCCATTACCGACCGAGTATAAATTGTTGCCTATCTTTAAGGGAACAGCTATAATAAACTCACGATTTTTTACGCGTAAGATTAACGTTGTTACCGCTGGCATCGTCGACGGATAAATCGTCGGCACGATGAAGTTTCATATGTTCCCTCTCGAAATATAAATATAAAGTATTAGTCCATTCACCTAGGGCTCTTATGTGAAGCCATATGTAATCTGTCGAGAAATAAAATACAGAGTAGGTCGATGAATATCATTAAATATTATGGAATATAAATTATTTCTTTCATTACGTATGATGGAAATTTCATTGGTAAACTCGTTACTTTTGTATTCGGTGGACCTTGAACTAATTTCTATTTTATTTCTTTGTTCTTCGAATACGAATATTAATACATCGACGTGTCCCAGTTGAAGAAAAGAAAGTGAAAATAAATGATAGTACGAAAATGACGGATAAACGAATGATCAAATAAATAATCTAAGTTGAAAATTAGAATTAAAAAA
>QUOG01000102.1:0-14951 GCA_010416905.1 Polistes dorsalis
AGGATAAGGCAACAGAGAACCATGATCTTGGTTTAAAAAATGTCGGATAAACGCAAACTTGTTAATCAAGTTCTATTGTATATGTATGTATAAATGTAAACATTTTTCTACTTAAATTTGTGCTATGAAGTGAAAAATACTTAATCTTTTATCAACTGACTAATTAGCTTACAAAAATTGCTTTAATAAAAATGTTTCTTTTAATTATAAAAATAAAATAAAATAATTATTTGATTTTAGGAAACCAACCGCCATTTTGCATCATTTATTTGTATTATTATATAACATAGTATTTTTTAGTAATTTTATAACGGTTTTATCCGAGGTTTTCTTTTAATATATGTTAAAATATCTTCATGTTATTATGGCGTGATGTTATCGTACATAGCTAACTAATTATATTACTGCTCATACTTAACATACATCTATTTATTTCTTATGCGATGAAAAGGACTTTGTCTCGGAATTACCAAGAAATTCTGAAGAGAATCGTTACGTAAAATACGCCTGGATCTCGTGCTTTTGCAGTTACCCTTACACATCCAAAGAGATATCACGGACTTGATATTCTATTCTCAAAAGTATTTATAATGTTCTCGTGAGAGATATTCCATTCCTTATTGAGAATATTTTCCGATAATGTTTGAAATATTCAAAATCAAATAAATAGTAAAAAGAAAGAAAAAACAAATGAATAAATTCTTTCGGCTAATAAAGACAACTTTTGATAAAGTTATTAAATAACGAAAAAAATTGAATCAATAGGGACATTAGCGAAAATATGACGTTTATTGCTGTTTAAAATTTATAATTCGAGTTTCTCCAATAATTAAAATTATTTAGAAAATATCCTACACATTTACTCAAACCATTGGAAATATTTTATTACTAATTGTTATGAAATTTATAGCGCGTATTACAACAACGTTCTATTCGAACGGAAAACGAAATTTACTTTATAAAAATGATATATTATCGTGAAATGGCAAAAAAGCTGTTTATTAGAAATACAGAAAAATAACGTAGGAGAAAAAGTTACGTGGATGGTCAGTAAATGCAATACGAGCTTGAAAATAAAAAGTACTATCGTACTATCAAGGTTTTTTATATTTAGCTTTTGTTGAGGAAGCCATATACACTCAAAAATTGATTCTTATTCTTGTGAAAGCCATTGTTGGTTGTGAAATTAAACATATATGACAATGCACGTTTCCTGCGTTAAAAAATAGAGAAAATCGTTAATATAAGAAAGATTCGAGCATATAATGAAACAGTTTTATTTGATCAATTTTTATTTCTATATACGAACTCTGCTCGGAAAGAAAATAAGAATTATATAATATTACACTTCTTTGTATTAATAGGGATGAATGACCATTCAAAATCACGAAAGTTGGAATTTCGTCAGATATGTAAAAAGAATTTAGTTGTTACTTTCACCGAATTCATATGAATGTTTATCAGGAAGACAATTTTTTTCGTGTGCCTTGTAAAATTTCATTTTAAAGAATATTTAACTATTATAAAGCGTCAAACTATTCATCCCATAATTGTAAGAGAATTACTGGCTAAAAATCTATCGCAGTTATATCGCATTTACTCTGCAATCCAGATTTGGAACTTTATGACCGTTTTTCCTTTTACCTCGAATTTTCATCTATTCGCATTTGCAAGCGAAGTATTAATTATGATTTTAATCATATCAATACTTCAATAACTATCAATAAACGAATTTTTCGAAAGAATCAAATTTTTAATCGTTTTCAGTGAAACTTTTGAACTTTAAGAAATGTAAATAAAGAGGATAATAAAATGATTAATCTTAAGCATCGAATTAAAATTCTTCTATAATTATTATTTTTTTTCATTAATTTTACGGCAATTATAATTATAATTATGTTGTTTCATTATAATGGAATTTTATTAAGCATTATTTTATTATTTATCCTATTCAGGGATGCTGAAATATATGTGTACGTTTATATTACTATTTAAATTAACATACAGCTGACATACTCTTCTTTTTTTCAATTTCTTTTTAAATATTTGAATTATTGTCGATTAAAAATGTATAATACGTTACTTAAGAAATGAAATATTATATTAGGTCGAGTCATAAGTAACTTCCGACACAGCTATGTAGAATCTATTATTCGAATTTACCCACTATAATTTACCAATACAACGAGTTTTTGATTTCAATAATTACACGAGGTTTCCGTTAATCTTTTGTCAACAACTTTGTATGATACACGCTAAAATAAACTGCTTCTTTATCCTCTGAAATGGAGAGCCAAAAAGTACATATTCGTCATGTGATGCTTTAGGAATTTAAACAAGGCAATAATGCTAAGGCGACAGCCGAAAAAAATATGCAGAGTGTATGGTGAAGGATTGACAACTGATCAGGCAGTTAGAAATTGGTTCGTAAAATTCCATTCTGGAGATATGACTTTTAAAGACGAACCGAGGGCGGGACGTCCTTCCGACTTCTACGACAACCTTTTAAAGGCAGTATTGGAGCAAAATCCACGTCAATCGACAAGATGTATAGCAGAAAGGTTGAATACATCGCAATCAACCGTTATCCGCCACTTGGAGAAATTAAAGAATCGTCAAACGCAAAAATGTCATCCTTCTGCACGACAATGCGCGACCACATACAGCAAAGGTGACTCAAGAAAAAATTCTTCAGCTTGAATGGTCTGTTTTACTACATTCTCCTTACTCCCCAGATCTTGCCCCGACAGACTACCCACCTTTTCTGTTCCCTACAAAATTCCTTGAATCGAAAAACTTTCAATTCTGAAGAGCAAATCACGCAGGCTGTCGAAAACTTCTTCCAGTCCAGACAAGCCAAATTTTACAAGGAAGGAATTTATAAACTGCCAGGAAGATGGGAGAAGGTTATAGATAACGGTGGTGTATACGGAAAAAAATTAATGTAATTTTTTTATTTAATGAGAGCAAAATAAATATCTGATAAAGAAACGGAAGTTACTTATGACTCGACCTAATACATAAATATAAAAGTAAAAAATTTGTCACGATGTTCAATCAGAAGAGTGGTGATCAACTATCAAATGAGCGTAATTATTTATGGAAATAGTTTTGAAGCAATGATGAAAAAGAACTAATAAACAATATTAATGTTTTTAATAATTTAACAAATGATGCGACGAGAAAATTAATTTTAGTTGACGACAATATAAAGCGTATTATATTTATATGACATAAAACATTTCATATTAATCAATTTTATAATCGTAAAAAAAATTGTTTCTTAGGAAATATTTTTTCTTCTTTATTCTTTGATACAAAAATGCCACTAAAATTCCTAATACACGAAAATGTAACATTTCTATACCTACACACAAAAATATAATTACTTTTCGGAATATAATTGACTCTTACCCTCGTATGTATAATGGAAGAAGAAAAAAATTCAGTTTCTAAATTAATTTTAAATTCGTGAGAGTTTAATGATAAAAACGTAACGAGTATATAATATGCAAAAGAAGAGAAGAAAAATGAAAAGAGAAAGAAGAAAATTATCTACAAGCTAGAAAAATGAAAAAAAAATTAAGCGGAAACGATATGAATACAACTATAAAGAAAGAAAAAACGACGAAAAAAAAAGAAGAAAATTAAAAGAGAGTAAATACACTCCTGTATTTCGCAATAATATCTGTACATGTCAGAGAAGATAGAATTTCTTTTAAACAGTAGCTAGAGAAAATACAGAGGATGCTTTTTCTTCTAAGCAAATTCCCTCTGATATAATCAATAAACTCCTAAAGCTCGTTTTCTTTTCTCGTAATTATAAAGAAACGTATGCTACCTGAATTCAAGAAATATGAATCATTAAATAGAAATTGCAAGTAAATTAAATATTTTCAAAAATATTTAATTCACGTCTATATCTTAAGTTAAAATCGATTATTGCAGCATAAAATTTTTATTGGTTATCTATTAAAGATTAAAGAACAAAACGTGTACGAATTTAAAAATGATAAAAAATTAAAATTAATTAAAAAAAATATTTAGTATAAGACAAATAATAAAAAAATTATAGTTACAACACATGTTTTTTCACAAAACACTTTTTCTCGAAATTAATATCCACAAAGAAGGTTACTAAATTAATAAACATTAAACTCAACCAGAAAAACTTTCATTAACATTGCGATACTGCTGTATAAGTTTATTTTAAGTACAATAAACCGTCAGATTCTAGGTTTTTAATACAGGTTTTATAAAGTTATTTTCAAAGGTTTTCTTTATTGGATCTTAACGAAGAGGAAAAAGAAAAAGAAGAGAAGGGAACACATAATATAAATACAACCATATATAAAAACTTTCCTAACGAAAGAAAAAGGTATAAAAAAAGAAAAAAAAATAACCTTTAAAGAACTTGCTATGTACGCCACTGTTTTTCTACGAGCAGTTGTCCCCCACCTAATTCGAATTTGGCTAGTACTTCCGTTAGTCATATGAACGAACTTTCTTTTATCTCCCCCCCATCCCTCTTCGTATAACTCATTAACACTTTAGGAATTACAAGAAACAAAAGAAAAAATCGAGTTTATTGAGAATAAGGAAAGTAACCTTCTACTTGAAAAAAAAAAAAAAAAGATTTTAATATATATTTAATATATATTTTAGTTTTTCTATTATAATATTAAACAGACGTCCTATTTATTAATTAGGACAATGAACTAAATAATAAAAATTCTAATAAATTTATATTATAAAATCAAGTTTTTCGACCTAGTATGACTCATACATTCATCTTGTTTTTTCGATTTGACAAAATATTAAAAAAAGACCGTCTTCTTGTTATTTCCAATGCAGAAAAAAAGATGATTACACGATTCTTGTTATTTCCAATGCAGAAAAAAGATGTGTGTGTGATTACACGTTGTTTTATTATATTAATTACAGGACTTCTACTATAATTAATTGTTGAAATGTAATATACATTTTTCCCGTTTTCTCTATTTGAACAAAAAATATTAAAAGAAAACGAAAAAATAAACGCTTTTTATGTTTCTTTAAATTGGATAAAATTGAACGAATATACGATACAACTTAATCTAATCTAATCTAAGTTAATCAAATTAACTAATCTAACGTATGTAATTATTTAATAGTTTAACGGCAGTATAATATAATAATATTACTGTAATAAAGTAATGAATGACGCACGTGTATCCCTGCAAATTCTTTTTTATAAACAATGTAGAAAGTGCAATGTACCCTTTATCTTTCCACAACTTAATACTGGAACTATCGACAATGAATGTATTTCTATCGGCTACAATGTATGGATATTGATCAAATTTCTTGTACAAAATTAAATGTTTATTCAAAATTTGTAAAAAAGAAAATTACCTAATATTAAACGTATTTACGTTATGAAAATAAATTCATAATAGATATCCGCTTTTCTAGAAGCAATATTTTTAACTGGTATATACACCCATCCCTTTATTTACGCGGATTAACTCTTTCGCATTGATTTCTGTACGCTTATAAAAATCACGTGATTAGAATCTTCTTACATGAAAGAAAAGACATTATAAGCAAAAGTTGTATAAATTTTAAAAACACTTAAGGTAGTAGCCCACTGTGACGGGTTCAAAAAATCGATTTATTTTTTTTACATTTTTCGCAAGAAAAAAATATTAAAAATATTATCTGAAAGTTTCAGACAAAAATTTTAAATATTTTCAAAGTTATAGCCAAAAGAAGAGAGCGCGCCGTAGTGTGTATAAAAATGTTTGAAAAACTTAGAACGCGTTCTTCTCGAAACCACGTTTTCGGAATTTCAGAGAAGCACTGATTTTTAAAACTATTCAACTGATTCGGCTACAAATTGAACCCGTTATTTTCGACACACATAGCTAAATGCGTAACCTTTGAAACATTAAATTTTTTAATAATAAATAATTTTTTTAACAATTTATCAAAAGAAAAATTCAATCTTGAAAACTTTTTTTACAAGTCTGTTATTTTTTTTTTTAATATGTATATTATAGGTTAATTCATTAGAATGAAACCTAAAAACAATAATTTGTTTAATTATTTTAATTCACCTGACTACGGAAGGATATGAGCTTCCCCGAAACAACTAATCTTATTTTCGAAAACTTAACTAAGACAGACAAAATTATTAACAATTGAATATAAAATTAAATAAAAAAAATTTGTTTGTACCCTTTAAGGTACCTATAAAAACAAAAATTTCAAAACGATCGGATTTTATTTTCATATTTAAAAAAATTCATGGAAAATTCAGTTTCAATCAAATTTCAATTTATTGTTGAATTTCAAAACAATTTTTAATTTTTTGTTGTTTATATTTAAGAATTATTTAATTATTCGAATTATTTATTTTTAAGTTTTAAATATATTATAATTTATTAATTTTAAATTTTTATTACTATATTTATTATTAAAAGAATGAATTAATTAAATTTTCAATTTAAATTAATTTGATTAAAGGTAAATATTGATTTTTGGCTTATTTTAATTATTAATTTAATTTAAAATAATTAAATTTTTATTAATTTTTATTTAATTTTAAAAATTGAATTTTTGAATTTATTTTAACTTTAGAATAATTCAATTTGACCATAAACATTGACTTTTGAAATTTTAGTTGCTTTTTATTAAGTTGAGATATGAAATTTTAAAAATTTATTTCAATTTTTGATAATTTTACGGTAAATTATATTAATTTATTGAACTTATATATATGTGGGATTGGAATAAATATAAAAGCAAGAAACTTTAAAATATGATTGTTCGAGAACGATCGTTGTTAAATATATACGTTAGTATTTCGAATATAAATAAAGTTGTTTCTCGGTTTGGTAGAGTTATAAGAAATGTTGTCCTTTGTTGTTATGGTGTGAAAGAAGTGAGAGAGTGTGAGTACGTGCATGTATTTAGCGTGGATGCGGGGGATAGGAGAAGAGAAGAAGATGTAAGATGAGAGAGTCGTGTAAGAGGGGCATGAGAGCATCAGAGGATCAGAGGATCAGAGGATAAGAGCATCAGAGCATCGGAGCATCAGAGCATCAGTATAAAGAGTAAAGAGTTAAAAATAAAGAGTTAGTCGTAGAAGAAGAGTTGCAGAGAAGAATAAAAGAGATCAGAGTTTGCGGTAGCGGAGAAATCGCAGAGTAAGAGGAATGAAGAGTATGAGAGTATCAGAGTATAAGTGTGAAGAGTGAAGAGTGTAAGTGTGAAGAGTGAAGAATATAAGTGTGAAGAGTGAAGAGTATCAAAGAAGAGAGTAAAGAGTATCAGAGTAAGAAAGTGTAAAAGTAGAGCTCACAAAAAATATCCTACATACATATATATATATATATATATATATATATATATAATAAATTTAATATAATAAAAATATAATTAATAATAATTATATAATACTTAATAATAATCTAATAATCCAAAACTATACATTAACCAATCCGATTAATATATAATAATTATATATTTAATATAATAACTTAAAAATTTCCAAAAGAAAAATTATATTATATTAATAACACATATATTTAATATAGAATTAAATTAATATTTTAAATTATATAAATCTATTACCAATATTATAATATATGTATAAATTAAATAGATACTTATATGATCATTAATATATTTATATAATTATCTATTATAATATGAATATATATATCATGTATACAAACATATAATATATTTATATAATATAAGTTAATAAATTATAAATGATAACCTAATAATATATCATTTAAATTTAAATTTATATATATATATATATATATATGCCACGATATGTTGGGTGTAAACCTATACGCATTAAGACAACAGTCTTGATTATCGAAGAAAACTCGAACCAGACTCGTCGTCGCCTATCGTCGTCTTTTGTCCCTTCGCCATCCCCCGTTATCATCCGTCTTTTATGTTACACCTCACACTCGTCGTCTCAACCAAAAACTATAACCGAACGCGCCCACCAATCCCCCTTTCGTCGCCTACTTATACTCCACATCCCCTCCATCATCTCTCGTCATTTCTCGTCATTCTTTCTGGAATTTCCCGATAATTCCCGATCACGAATAAAGGCCCTTTTTGCACTTTTAAATCGAGAACGTTCGAGAAGCTTCGACGTGGCCACTAAAAGGCGACAAGTCCGGACGGTCTAACCCTAAACCTAAACAAATATTCTTAACTAACGCAACGGTCCCTTTCTCCATCCTCACCGATGCATTCTTTCGTTTCTTTCATTCATTCACACTCATACCATTATAAATATTTACACTTCTCAAAAATTTCTCTATCCTATAATATCTCTCTCTATATATATGTACTTATATTTACATATGTATGTATGTATGTATGTATGCATATATAAAGTAATTAATTAAATTTTTTTTTTAATTATTTTCACTTAATTAGAAAGGATTATATTTAATTTCTTTATAAAAATTATTTTCACTTAATTATTATTTAAAAATTAATGATAAAATAAAAATTACATATAAATTTAAGTTAAATATTTAAAGTTATTTATATTTAAAGTTATTTAATATTTAAAATTATTAAATATTTAAAAGTATTTAAAATTTAAAATTATTTATTATTTAAAATTATTTATTATTCAAAATTATTTATTATTCAAAATTATTTATTACTTGAAATTATTTATTATTTAAAATTATTTATTATTTAAAATTATTTATTATTTAAAATTAATAAAAAAATTAAGGTTTTTTTAGTTTATATTTTAATAATTGAAAAATTTAGTGCTAGCAATAGCGGTTAAATTATGAATTAAAATTTATTATAAAAATTGTTAATATTATAAATTACTATAGTTTGTTAAATTAAATATTTAATTAAATGGTCAAACATTAAAATTATTTATTTTAATAATTTAAATATTTTTTATTAAGTTAATTTATATAATAAACTAGAATTAGATACTCAATTATAATATATAAATAAATTTTAATATGTAAATATAAAATATTAAATGTTAATTCATTAAATTTGTAAGATTTGGCGGTATTTTATAAAATTAGAAGAATCTGTAAGTTAATTGATGATCAACTATAAGAAAAAACTTAAAATTATTTATTTATGTACTGCTGTTTTAAAAATTTCATTAAGTAAAATTTTGCCTTTAAAATTTTAGTTAAATTCAAGTCAAAATATAGTTTATATAAGAAATTTATCGATTACATTTTTTTATTAATATTGGATAATTTAATTAAATTGAATTAGAAATTAAATTTAAAAGTAAATTTAATTAATTAATTGATTTGAATATAATATATAAAATGTGTGCAATTTACCCGTCACTTTCAATAAAATGAAATATAAGTCGTAACATAGTTTAAATACTAGAAAGTTGGTTATAGATCAAATTTAAAAATAATTTATTTACAATAATTAGAATAATGTATAAAAATTTAATATTAAAATTTTATAATTTATTTAAATTGAATTTTAAATTTAGTTTTATTTTTTTATATAAATAATTATTTTTACTAAAACTTATTTACATAATAATTAAGGATATTTAAAAATTTTTAGTTTAATTAATAATTAAATAAATAATTTTTTTAAATTATAAAGATAGTAATGAAATTGAAATTTTATTATAAAATTTAAAAGTTATTTTAATTTAATGTATCTTTTGTATCAGGGGGGAGGGGGTTGATTAATAAAATTATTTAAATTTAAATTTATCTTAAATTTAAAAGATTTAATTAGAAATTTTAATTTAATGTTAAATTATTATGATTAATTTTTAATTGAAAGTGAAATGTTAAATGATTTTAAATATATCTAGTTTTATTAGAATTGAATAAAATTCAGCTTTAATATTTAAATTTTTATTAATATTAATTTTTTAAAATAAATTGTTTTAAAGTACATATATTCGGGAGAAATTGAACATATTGGTTATAAATTTAATTTATTATTTTGGTATTTAATAGTAATAATTATATTATATTTCTTTTAAAAAAATGTTTTTTTTAATTTATAATAAGATGAAAAAATACTTTTAAATTTAAAAATTTAATTTTTATTTTAATTATTTATAAAAATTAAATAATTAATTATTATTTTTTAATAGTAATAATGATCATATTAGTAAATATTATATAGTTTGATTAATTTTATAATTTGATAAAATTGTTTTAAGGAATTAGGCAAATTTATTTAATTTATATAATATATATTTACCTGTTTGTCAAAAACATGTCTTGTTGAATTTGAATAATAAGTTTATTCTGCCCATTGAATAAAATTTAAAAGGCTGCAGTATATTAACTGTACAAAGGTAGCAAAATCAATAGTTTTTTAATTGGAAACTTGAATGAAAGAATTAATAAAATATAGACTGTCTCAAATTAGTTGAATTTGAATTTAAATTAAGAGTTGAAATGCGTTTATGAATTTATTAGACGATAAGACCCTACGAATTTGAAAATTAATTGTAAATTAAATTTTATAATTTTTAAATTTATAATTTAAGATATTTTTATTGGGAGAATAATTAAATTTTGAAACTTTAATTTATTATTAACACTAAATTTACGGATATTTTTTTAATTATTTTTCAAATAACTTACCAACATTGTTTGAATGGAGTATTGAGTAAAGGGGAGGAATTAATATTTACGTTTATTTAATTAAGTAAGTAAAAACCAACATATGTTTTTAAAAAATAATATTTAAGTTATATATATACGGTAAACAAATTTTTGTAATGAGTCAAATTGGCTCAGTCCGTAAATCTAGCGTTAACATAAATAAAAAAAATAAATGATAATTTTTTTAATTAAAATAATTAATTACCTTAGGGATAAAAGCGTAATAATTCTGGATAGTTCATATTAATAAAATTGATCACGACCTCGATGTTGATTAAAACAAAAATCAAGTGAAGAAGCTTAAAATTTTACTCTGTTCGACTATTAAAATTTTACATAATTTGAATTCAAATCGGTGTAAGTTAAATAGAATTTTATCTATAATTATATTTTATTTTATTGTATGAAAGGACCTAAAATAATAAGTAGTTTTTAAAAAAATATTGAATTTAATTAATAATGTTATTTAAATATTTTTTTTAAATAACAATTTTAAATAATATATTATTATTATTATTATTAAGTTTTTTATTTACATTAATTGAAATTTTGATTGGAGTAGTATTTTTAGTACATTATTAGAACGAAAAATTTTAGGTTATGTACAAGATCGAAAAGAAACAAATAAGGCTATTTTTTTTTTTATAGGTATTTTACAGCCTTTTTGTGATGCAATTAAATCATTTGTTAAAGACAATATTAAACTAATAAAAAATAATTAATTTTTTTATTTAATTAGTCCAATGATTGGACTTATTATAGTTATAATTTTAATTCATGGTTTAGCAATGAATGTTAATATTTATACAATAAATTCATTTATATTATATATAATAATGTGTTTAAGATTGGGTGTTTATATTATTTTGATTAGAAGATGATCATCTAATTCAAATTATTCAATACTAGCAGGTATACGTTCAATTTCTTAATCTTTGTCTTATAAATTTTCAATATATATAATTTTTTTTATTATATTTAATTATGTTGAAAGTTTTCAATTGTTAGATTTTATAAAATTTCCAAAATTTTTAAGTTTTTTATAATAAATAAACAAATTTATTAATTGGTGGGATAAATTTATTTTATATGGATTTATATTCTTTTTATTTAATTTTAATAATTTTATAAATTGTTGGATGTTTAATTATAATAAATTTGAGTAACTTCTTTTTTTAATTTTAGATTTTTTTAACAATGAGAAATTTACTTTTATGTTTTTTAACATTAAATATAATAATATTTTATTTAATATTTTTGAAATAAGATTATTACTAGTTCTTTTTATAATTATGTTTGGTGGTTACACATTAGAACGATTTGAAGCTATGATATATATATTAATGTATTCAGTAATTTCTTCTATACATTTTTTATTATTAATAATAAAATTTTATATAAATTATATAAGAGAGAGATTAATAATAATTTTTATAATATTTAAAATAATTGAATTAAGCTCATTGATATATTTAATTTTTATTTTATGCCAATTTTTTTATTTTATATTTCATTGATAAAAGCTCATGTTGAAGCTCCATCTTATGACTCAATAATTTTAGCTAGAATTTTATTAAAATTAGGAAGATATGGTGTATTACTTTTTTCTTAAATTGTATTTATATATATATATATATATGTGAACTCCGCCTACATGATCGCTGGACGGATCAAGGTCAGCGATCATGTTGCCGGTCCTAAGCCTGGGAAAAGGAGGAAGGTTGTTGGATCAGGTTAGCTCTCTACCCAACGTAAAAAAAATTTGCGACTCATAGAAACGACACTCTGTCTATTAAAAGAATGGACAACAGAAGAATCGTCAGAATTGCACGGGATAAATCACCGATTGGCCGCAGAAGTACGGGGCGCCCACGAAAACGATGGTGCGACAATTTAACAGTGCAATAGGCAGAAAAACGTCGTTACGAAACAGGCAACTTGCCTAAACTAAAGAATGAAGAAGAAGAAGATATATATATGAGCCGTTCAATGCACACATCGATTAACTCCACTTTTTGAAAAATCTTAAATTTATGTGTCAAAGTACTTGGTATAATTATAACTTTTTATATTGATAATAACTTTCCTGAATAATAAAGATTAACACCAATAAACGGAAAAATTTTTTTGGCCATTGAAAAATAAGTATGTAATTTATTTAAGAAACCATTTTGATTATTTTTTGGCTATTCTTTCTTGTTAATTTTATACACCGTTAAATGAAAGCTATATCTGTATTTATGCATTCTACATTATATATGTGAATCTATATTATAACAGGAATTTTAAAAAACAATGTACATTATTTCATCGCGTTTCTCGACTTTTTGTTTTATGGAGTTAATCGATGTGTGCACTGAACGGCTCATATATTGATGCTGTTAAAATTAATTATATTTGATTTACTTTAGGAATTACAGGTGGTTTATTAATTAGAATAATTTGTTTAATTTAAATTAATTTTAAAATATTGGTAGCTTATTCATCAGTTGTTTATATAGGAATTTTAATAGGAGGTTTTATAACTTCAATAAAATCAGAATTTTTAGGTAGATTAGTAATAATATTAGCTCATGGGTTATGTTTATCAGGTTTATTTTATTTAGTTAATTTAAATTATGAATGTGTGGGTAGACGATTAATATTTATAAATAAAGGGTCATTATCAATTAATCTTAAATTGGGATTATTTTGATTTTCATTATGTTCGTCTAATTTATCAGCTCCTGTTAGTTTAAATTTAATTAGAGAAATATTTTTATTAATTAGATTAATATGTTGAAATTTTAAATTGTTAAGTAGTTATAATAATTTTATGTTTTTTTCTAGAGCGGTTTATTCGTTACATTTGTCACATTACGCCGAACCGAGCAGCCCACGAAATAAAATTATTTGTATAGGAATTCTAAAGAATATTTAAAGATAAACTAAAATAAATAGGTAATATTTTCTAAATGCTCAGGTTACAGGCGATAGAAATAATTCTAAGATATTCGGTCTCCTCAAAAGAAAGGGTCTGATGTTTGTTCCCCCTTTTGTAAACAAATGCAAGTTTGAACGGGTAAAATTCCGAGAACTGTGGAAGATACTCTCTCTCGCTAAGACGTTACAGGCGTTAAAAAAAAGAACAATCGATGACGGGAATCTGTGATTTAATAAGAAACACCCTGTAGGATAAAGAGAGTCCTTCCCCTCCCACTATATGCGGGGTATAAAAGACGGACACCAGACCAGAATAGAAGTTATACGCAGATATACGCAGAGATACGCAGAGATAGATGCATAAGCTTAAGTACGAATAATTTATAATAAGCCTGAAGTCAGTAAGTGTTTAAGCCTTAAGTGCGACTATATATACATGTAGTTTTTTCTTGTATTTTGTTCTATTTTCCATATTTTGTTAAAATATATGATCTATATTCGTTAAAACTATTATTCACCCCGACCTTTAATCGAACAACATTTAATTAGATTTAGTCAACATGGTATAAAAAAATAATTTATTAATAAATTATATGGTTATTAATTCAATAAATTATTTAATATTAATTTTACATTAAATGCCGTTAAATTTTTTATTTGTTTTTAGAATTAGAATTATTTATATTTAATTAAATTTAAGTAGTTTAAAATTAAAAATTCTATTCTGTGAAATTAGAGATATAAAATACTTTATTTAAAATTAAATTTATATAACTAAATGATTAATGTGATTAATTAATTCATATTTAATAATTAAAAATTTATTATAATTATAAATATTATTTTATTATATATTATTAGAATTTTTATATTTATATTATCAAAAAATTTTTTATTTAATAAATTAAATTTAATAGTAGAATTTATTTTGATAATTTTTAATTCAATATATTTAGAATTTTTAGAAATTATTAGAAATAAGAATTTTAAGATTAGATAAAATTGATTTAAATTATTTTCATTTAATTTTCATGCTGTATTTAAAATCTTTGTTATTTTTCTGTAGAGAAATTTTAATTTATCTAATAATAAATAATCAAGATATTCGTTTTATGGGTAATGTAATTAATAATTATCCTTTTGTGAGCTTAATTATTTTTGTATCAACATTATCTTTGTGTGCATTTTTTTTCAGGATATTATTTAAAAAATTTAATTATGGAAATTTTTTTATTAAGAAAAATCAATTACTTTTTTGTATAATAATATTATTTTTAGCTACTTTATTTACTGTATCTTATAGAATTCGACTGTTATTAGTTGCTTATTTAAATAATAGTAATAGATTTAATATTTTTATATTATTTAATG